>LNAR01001975.1:0-32385 GCA_001630585.1 Pseudogymnoascus sp. BL549 | reverse complement strand
GACTGGTTAGCTTGGTGGATGTGATAGGGGAAGGTAGCGGGGGGTTCGTACCCAGTGTCTTGGTAGAGAAGGGAGGTGTCGAGGTTCTTTTTCCACGAGTCGTCGATGTGGTTGTTTGCGGATTTGATTTGGAAGGTTAGGACGGAGGGGAGCTTCCAGGCTGGGTTGAAGGAGAGGGCTTCCTCGCGCTTGGTGGGGCGGACGAGGAAGTCGTTGAAGAGGTGCCATCCATCTTCGCCTGGTGCGGTGGGCATCGAGTGCGCCACTGTTTGTGTTAGTAGGGGCTTTTCAAGCTACGGAGACAAACTTACCATTCACGACGGATACGAGATGAGACTTTTGGTGCTGTCCACTGTCTACATCAGCGGCGACTCCAATCAGGGAGTACACTGTAATATTGTGCATCCCTCTCTGCAAGTGCAACTTCAAGTCCTCGCCTTCATAACAGAAGAACTGCCCTTGCTCGATAATAACACCAATCTCATCCGGAAGCCACCCCGGCGTCCCCCACAACTGCTTCGCCTCCGGGCTCAGGATAGCCGCATTAAGGATCAGCACAGGCGGCACATTATGGATCGTCCTGCGGGTCGCAAGTGACTGATAACGCTGGCACCGGCTACACCAACCGCGGCTAGTCGTCTCGCGCTCGATACTCGACTTGAGGACTTGCGAAAAGGAGACCTTAGGCGCGCGTACGTTGCGTCCAGCGGACTTGGGTAGGGGGTATATGAGCTCGTTCACAAAGGTCGTTCCTGGGCGCGTGTGTTCGCTGCGGCAGTTTATGCAGCGGATCGCTGTGGTAGCTGGAGTGGCTAGGAGCTGTCCGAATGCGTCCGAGTGTGGCGCGATGCTCTTGTAGTCTTGCGTCATTCGGTCGAGCAGGAAGCGATTTAGCCCCTGAAGCATGGTTGTTAGAGAGGCGCCTGGGGCATCTTCCTCCAGTAAGGCTAGGCGGGCGGCTTCGGGGTGGTTGCTGAGGACTTTAAGGAGGTTTGTCGCCTGGCAGATAGACCCTTCTGCTTTTTCGAGCATGTCGAACAAGAAGCCCATCTCGCATAGGAGACATGTCGGGTTGGCGCAGGACGTCGCGGTGTGTTGGAGGGTTATATTTCTGATCAGAGGAGTAAAGTGCAATACTTGCAGAATCGGGTTGGCGTAGGAATTTGATATGTGAATCTCGAGACCGGAGTATTTGGTCTTGTTATAGAACCTAGTCATTGTAAGTATCCCTCGCGCCAAACAAGACGATGTGCAATCTTACCCGAAGTCAAAGTCGTCGACACCGAATTTACTATACTTGATCTCCACATTACGATACATAACAGGCACATCTGCTTTCAGACTCGAAAGTTCAGCTGCACCCAGGGCATCCGCAACATCACTGATCCTACGGTCCATAGTGTTGGAGTTGGCTGATTCACGAGCTTTCTCGCTCAAGAATTTGGGTGCCTGCAGACTCGCAGTAGACTTGTCTGGAGTTCGGGTATCGCCAACTTGGTTCCGTCTTGTGGTTTTGGTATTGCGGCCGTATGCTCCCCAATCGATTGGCGTGAGGCTTGCGAGAAATTGTGGATCAATCCTTGACGGAGGTGCTCCTATATCAGATATGAGATGTGTGGGCCAAGCCGAGAGCAGCTGCTCCCTATAATATGGCATTCCAATTGTGTTAATAGGCCTGTACACGGAATATATCAGTTATATGTGTGTCTAGTGAAAGTAGAAAACTCACGTTACTACGTCCCAATCCATACGGGCATGCTCCTCTTCTGGATCTGCAAATTCAACGGGATTGCTGAGCTCAGCAAAGCGAATCCGTGAAGGCGAGCCCCAGAGATGCACATTGCACTCTGCATCAGATAAGGCAATTGCTTCGCCTGAAGGGGCAATCTCTATCATCGTTAAGTATGTCAGTATATTCGCCTGTCGAACGTTGCTAGTATTCACGTTCATAAGGTCTACTATGTGCATTTGACCCAGTTGCGACACGACAATGCTTGTTGTCGACATCCTTGGATGCATGCGGACGTAGGCTGCCCCGGCTGGAAATGGTATGGGTGGGAGAGAGACGAGGTTTTTGAGGTCGAAGACGCCGACAAGCGGATCCAGCATATATGACTGGCCCTGGCGGAGCGAATATCCGCATGTAACAATGAAGTCATGTTGCGCATCTAAATCGCTGATCATCGATGTGTGGGCGTTCCAGGTCTTGACGACGTTGAAACTAATTGGGTCGAGGATGTTTACCGCTCCTTTCGTGGTTGCAGCGCAGATATATCGGCTCCGCTTCATAATCGTATACTGATCAGGGGTTGGGATCTAAGCTGTCAGAACCATTCCATATTTGGGCAAACGAAGGCAAACCTCTTTTATGACCTCCCCTTTGTTGACATCTATAATAAACATCTGGTCTTGGAGCCCAGCGACAATGATTTCGTTGGTGCCTTTCGAAGTAAAGCTCATGCAGCGCAGATCCTTCATATTGTCATGGCTACACCTCCAACATCAGCAAATCGTCCGGAATATGTGAGCGGAATTCACCCATACACTATATGCCACAATGGAATCCCACGCCTAGTGGCCATGTGGACACTCTTCGTCCCAAGAGCTATAACGCCCTTGTCGTGAAAAAGCAACTGCCTCACCGGCCCATCGCCTGAGGGATGCGCTCGAAATGATGTATGTTTCTGTAGCTCGGAGCTATAAAATGAGGTGACTCGGCCCTATACCATCCCATGAGTTAACTTGAATAGATGGCGGGAGCAGTGATTCATACGTAATCGTTGCCGACCCAGAACAGCTCTTGCATGGTGTCGAACGCCATGGTCGCGACTGGCGTAGGTACGGCATGGCGACCCGGCGGAGGGAGCGCGAGGCGCGCAACCTATACAAGATCTTATTAGCTATCCATTCGAAGGAAGAAAGTTGAAGCCGTCAACGGAGCCGCATGCGCCCCGGCGGGGTTGACGACGCGCTTTGAATGGCTCGACCATGGCGTGTTGGCAATCCAGACGATTGCAAGGAGAAACATCATCAAAAGCAATTCATACCTCATCCCAGTCCCCATCCATCTATTACAGCGTCTGGTACTGCGCGTCTTACACAGACATTGTCAGTGAAGCTGTGGTTACTTACACGCGTGAATGTTCGAGGTCTCCACCTGAGTCGGCAATAAACCCCGTTTGAGAGGGCGGTGAGATGCAACGTGGGACGAGAGTGTGGAGTGATATGAGACGTGTTTCTGATATAAGGATATTAAGACTGGTACGAGCATTCGTGGTAATTTAAACTCTTCGTCGATTCACATGATGGTAAAGTTGGTGAGAAGTAGGGCAGAATTATTAGGCTTTATCTGGTTTTAATTCATTTCATCTGACTGGTGAAAGTTGAAACGCAAGTCACATTTGTATGGCGATGAACTACAGAATATGTGTACTGTAACTTGCTTTTAATCTATCATATATGCATAACCCCCTTCATGAAGCTACAGTCTCCAACCTGTGCCCCCCTTCCTGCCCCTTTTCCCCGATAGGCCGTCAATGGTCTGGGTCATCAAAAAATTACGTTATACTTCAAGCTGCAGCTGGGTCGGTAATGAGCTTCGTGATCTTGCCGATGGCAATTGTTTGGCCCTAATAACTGATTAGTTTCGAGATCGTCATCTTAAAAATAGAATGAACATACCTGGTCTCTCAAAGTAAAACGGCCCAGTTGAGGGTAGTCCTCGAACCTTTCCACACAGACAGCCCCGGCGCCTCCGATGACCTCCATACGCGCGATAATGCTCTCTCCCTTCTTAGCGTGCGATGGTGGGACCTTCGACTTGCGGCCTGTGCCCTTCTGGAGCTTGTGCAGCAGGGCCGCAAAGGTGACCTCCTCGATTGCCGAATGGACGTGCATCACGCAGTTAAACCCAGCAGAAAGAATGCTCTTGAGGTCAAGAATGCGGATCTGGGCCTCAAAGGCAGTGACACAGTGAACGAGACGCTTTGGCGAGCACAGCACAAATCCAGGAAGCACGTCTTCTTCTTCAACGCCGCGCAGGCGGACGCGAATTTGGTCTCCAGATTGTGAGATTGAAGTCTCCTCTTCAGTCTCACCGTACAGGGCTGCAACCTCAACTTGGTTGCGGTTAGGCATGACGATGAGCGATGCTCCCTTCTTGACAACACCAGCCTCGATTTTACCTTCAACAATGGTTCCCATTTCACGGTATTTACCGTTAATAGGCATCATGAAAGGAGCATTAAGCTTGCGCTCTAATGCAGACATGTTGTCCAGGTACTCAAGCAGAGATGGTCCGTCGTACCACGGGCACAGGTCCTTGGGGACACGGTCCTTAATACCAGCAGTAATCTGCGCCGCAATAGGCATGAAGAAGACATCAGTCTTCAGGTTGTATCCAGTTCCCTTCAGGAAAGCTGCAAGCTTTGTCGTACACTCGGTGTAACGCTCCTTTGACCATGCTACAGTTGGGTCGTCCATCTTGTTGATAACAACAATCAGCTTGTTCACACCCTGGGTCTTGGCAAGCATAGCATGCTCTCTCGTCTGTCCACCCTTCTCGAAACCAGTCTCGTACTCTCCCTTACGTGCAGAAATAACCAAAATGCCTACATCGGCTTGGGATGCACCTCCGATCATGTGAGGAACGTATGTCTTATGACCAGGGGCATCCAGAATACTGTAGCGGCGCTTTTCAGTCTCAAAGTAACCACGGCCAACCTCGACAGTCTTTCCCTTCGAACGCTCCTCCTTGGTTAGATCCAACGCCCAGGACAGGTACCAAGTCTCACGTCCCATTTCCTTCGCCTCCTTCTTATTCTTCTCCATGGTTCGCTCGTCCACCATACCAGTGGCGTAGAGAATGCTTCCACCGAGGGTCGATTTTCCAGCATCGACGTGGCCGATGAAGATGATGTTGACGTGCTCCTTTCCGTAGATTTCCTTCAATGTCTCTTGGTCGACATCAGCAAGCTGCTCTTTCTCCACAGCATCAGCCTCCCTCTTTGCTTGCTTCTCAGCAGCAGCGGCGCTGGGGCTCGAGCGTCCAGAAGATGGGGACGGCGAAGTCTTTCCAGTAGCAGCTCCTTCAGCTTTCGAGATGGCCTTCGTCGCGGTAGCCTTGCTACCGGCAGCAGGTGCAGCTTCCTTGGCAGCCTTTGGTGCCTCTTCTTTCTTTGGCTCTTCCTTCTTGACTGCCGGGAGGCCTATCGATAAAACCTTGGCCTTTGGGACTGGCGCATCGCCTCCGATGCTAAGAACTTTGGGACCACCCTCCTTGGTTGCAACTGGCTTGTTTAGTGTTCCAGCGGCAGCGGTACCTGCGGGAGCGTCGGAGCGTTTCGCAATAGTCGGTACTTGAGATGGAACGAAAGCTGGTTGCGAGGCATGTTGCTGCTGTCCGTAGCCAGAATTCTGCTGTCCTTTATACCTGTCAGTTTGAAGCTCCTGAGTAGCCTCCAAGTGACGGACTCACCGTATGTTTGCTGGTATCCGCCTTGGGTATAGCCGCCGCCATAGCCACCTTGGCCGTACTGTCCATAGGCTTGCTGTCCGCCATACTGAGGCTGTTGGCCGTAGCCTTGACCTTGGTTTTGATACTGCTGGTACTGGGCTTGATCGTATCCGCCGCCATATTGTGGATACTGTTGGCCAGGCTGGAAAGTTTGTGCGCCCGGCGTGAACGACGATGCGCCTGGGCGGAAAGTGTTGGCTTGCGCAGCAGCGTTGAGGTTCATTTGCTGGGCCTGGCGAGCCAGGTTCTCCTCCTGTGCGGCTGGGTCATCTTCCCAGGAGTTGAGGTGCGACATTGTGTTTGAGGTCGTGATATTCAATGACGGTGAAGTGAAATATTGTGCCCCGCACTACGCAAATTGAGGGGCAGAAATGTCAAAATCCACAACTAAAGCCAAGCTGCTCTAAGTCGGTACAATGCGATATCTTCCGCAAGTTGTCTATTGAGCACTAAATTGGGATTTTGAACAGTTGGCGAGCGTCGAGACAAGTTTGCCGTCGAAACTCGAAGTGATCTGTTCAGGTGGCCCAGAAAATTGAGGTGCCTCCAGCAAATCATATGGGAACAACGGCCCTGTCGGCTGCTTAGGTCAGCAATTCGACACACGACCACCTGTAAAATAACAACGGGGTTGTCTGGTGCACCGTACGTTCATGGAGACACCAAAACACCAACGAGCTTCACCTATAAATGATTTTTTTACTATGAATAAAGAAAGGATCTATTCATGCTGTACATTAAGCATCTAGACTGAACTGTGGACTAAGTTCACATCGCCGACTTATTCGCCATGGACGATTTTCTGGGGAAGGCAAGTCAGTTGTTCCAAGTATCATGAAGTTTCTAACATGTCGGTAGATCACGCAGCAGGCGATGAACTATGCGATCAGGTACACCCAGACATGTCCTAAATGTATTTGACTTTCTAACTGAAATAGGTCTGGAATTGCCATAACAAGTGGCTATGCAGTGGGACAGTGCTCGAGATTCTTAAAAGTATGCTTTCCATCCGGCAAACTCATATAGAGCGCTACTAATTTACTTCCCCAGACCGTTGATAATAATGAGGAGTTTCACGAACTCCAAGGACTTCAGATCCGGCTTGACAGCAAGATCAGAGTGAGTTATTTAAGTCATGTGATAAACAGAGCGGCGTTTGTTGCAGCTATGTTTCCGTTTCCAAAACATCGATTGAGAAGCCATGATCTGACCATATACTACTACCATAGATTATCTCACCAGCAATTGATATGATTGAGCTGATGTAGGTGGGCCACCTTTCCACTTGAATTCAATACTGACCTCCATTAGTGCGGCTCGCGGCAATACTTCACTCGAGTCTGCAGTCACACTCACAAAAGAGTTGCGCTGGGACATTCAGTCTCTTGGTGTCCGCCTGGCCAAAGCTGCGAGTGCTGAAGAATCGGCTCGCCGTGAAAACAGTCTGTCTAAATCTCGCCCTGACCACAAGGCTGAATTGCGCTTCATTGTCCAGGACATAAAGAGATTGCTCACTCGCATCGAAGATGCAGTACCCTTGATTAATCTTGCAATCGCAACATCCGGCGCAAGTCTGTCTACGACATTGCCTGCTGCCGTATCTCCCTCAAGACTCCTTCAAGCTAGCACTTTCCTCACAGCATGTGATACGCGTTACTCATTAGATCCCAGCCACCCAGTCCAAGTCGGGCCAACGTTTACACTCTCAGTATACATGCTATTCGCAGGGCATTCCAATAGACCACATGACGAGAGAGGTCTAAGAGATATGGTCTGGAAAGAGGCTATACATAAGGCAAAGGTCAAGTTAATGAGGGGTCCCTTGAGCGATTCATATGATGATGGTGCCCCAAGTGACTTCAGATCCTCGACCAATGCCGATGGCCGTGGCGATGGCTCTGCAGCCGGGACTAATGAGTATGATGATAGTTCAGAGCTACAGATCTCTGGAGAGGGGAAAGCTAATGAGTATTCCTATCGACTCGTAATTGTTGAAGATCTAGATGACAATCGGGTACATACATACGAAGAGAACGAGCCTCACCCTGGTCCTTTCGAAGGTGTAGCCCTTGCGGGCTTAAGAGAGCACTTTCCTATACACCAGATATCGAAAATATTCTACGCCGACACTGGCAAAATTCTGAACATCGGAAACGATGGAGAAGCAAATAGCCCTGTCCTTCTTCTGAAGCGTGACGTGAACGCCATCCCTCCACGACGCATGATGGAATCCTCTGAACGTGACAATTTGTGGGATGAACCGTTTGAAAGCGTGGAAGGAGAAGGAAGGCGGTTAGAAGACTCCATAACGGAGGATACAGACACGGACGCTGATGATTCGCAACTGGATATCGACGAACAACTTCGCCGAGAAAACTCAGTTCTGGAGCAGAATGATCCGCCTGGTTCAGACGTACATTCCGAAGCAGTTTGGGGATTCCCCCCCAATCTAGACCCCGAATGGGTAGCGTTCGAAGTATATGTAGGATCCGATGACGATGAAAGCTCAGATGATGGAGAAGAGGATTCTGGCAGGGATCACGCATATTCCTCAGCTCGCCCAAGCTCGTCACACGAGCAATCCGCCGACCCCGATCTAACGAGAAGTTTATCGAACCTTGATATCGGCAGCTCCTCATCAACTGGTAGCCCCAGTCCACAAAAACGTCGCTACTCCCGCCCGCCGCCTGCTCCACAAACATCATCAGCTCCTTTCGGGCCAGTTCGATCCTCGCTCTCCCTCCTGGAAATGCTCATTCGCCTCACCGCCCTCCAACAATTCCAGCAAGCTTCTCACCTCTCCATCCCGGACGAACTGCTCAACTTCTTTCTTGAAGAGTCATCCACTACAGGCGCCGGTGGAGATGTCGAGGAGAGGCGCCGAAGACGCTGGGAGGCTAGACAGAAAGTCGGATTTGATCCGTATGACGAGAGTCCAATAAAACACAGGGGTGAAGAGTACCAGTACGGGTCTCAGCCATCCAGCCCAGCAAGAAATATGAGGGGTGGGTCTGAATTTGAATACGATCAGTCACCACTGCCCAGAAGGGGTTGGGAGAGACCGCGAAGCGCAACGCCAAAGAGCGGGACGCCAGATCACTGGTTGTTACGGAATAAAGAGAACTCGTCGGGATCGAGAAATGGTAGGACAACGGAATTCCCTTCCTCGCCTGGGTCGCCATACATACCGGCACCGAAGTCGTCCCGTCCTCTGGATCGGATCCAACAGGAAAGGCGAGGTGTAAAAGGAAGTCCGCTGGGTAGAGGGATCAGTGTTGAGACTGATTCAAGTCTTGGAACGAGCCCACTTAGTCCAACTCTCGTTGGGCAATCGAAACTCCCAAAGGACGAATGATTAATGGCCAGAGGCTGTCTGTCAGCACTACGAGTAGTAACGTCAAAAGAAATTGTAATAGAGCTTCATTTAAAAGGGCTATTATAGAATTCCACATAAATGATGCCCGCTTATGGGTATTTGCACTCCCTTGTTAGTCCATGTGCTGCAGTGATACGTGTGAGGAAACGTCGGACTTGCACGTCAATATGATGGGTCCTAGTGTTTATCATACCCTTGATTATTCTATCATCACAGCAGTATTTTCACATCGTTCATAAGACTATGGTGTTGAATAAATAGCAGTTTATATATATAACCACTTAAGCTACAAACGCGATGAGGGTCAATCCATTCCCTCTTTAGCCTTAAGTTTTGACAACTCGCTTCTCCAACTGGTGGCAAGAGGACCAGACGGGTCAAACGATTAGGTACTTCTGGGTATACTATAAAAGCACAGTCCTTAGCAGTGGTGCATCTACGACCTGAACAGCATCAAGGCTTCCTCCGCCAGAGGCGCCTCCTCGTCTTCACTCTCGTCCTCTTCTCCCAGGTTCATTTTCTGCCCAAGGAGGGTACCAAAGAACCTATCAATCGCCTCCGGCTCCCACAGCCCCCTATCTTCTGGGGCCATGAAATTCTGCAACTTCTCGTGCACGGTGAACTTCATCTTACGTCCCTTGCTTGCCCTCGTGTCCACGTTTTTCTTCGTCCTCGCCTCTTTGGCCGCGGCCCATTGAGCAATTGGTTGACCGCCGGCTCCGATAGATGGCGCTGATGATGAATCCACCATGCGTTGGTCAACGAGCTCTTTGAGGAGGAGCTGATAGAAGTCTGCATCGTCATAAATGTTCTCATCTTCAGTGATCTTAGCCTTGACCTGAATGGGAGCGCAGGAACGCGGCATTTTGGTGCGCTTGATAAGACGCTCTGCGTTAGAACCAGATAACTGCTCAGAGAGGACGTCGACAATAGATTGCTCCGTAGCGGTGTTAAGTTTGCGGGAAATCGGGGCAGCGGTTGTACCGCGAACCCTGGCAGACCACTTTGCGAGTGTTGCTTGGCGTTTGGGGACAGATTGGGACTCGGAGGCTTGGATAGCGACCCAGATGTCAGCGTTGGACGTTGTGGCATCAATGGCAGTATGCTTGCGCTTTTTCGAGTTCGTTGCTGTCTTGTCAAGTTCAGATCGCATAGCATTCAATGTGTTTAGAAGCTTGACTGCAGCTTCTTCAGCCGCCTTGTACGGTGTCGTAGGGGCGGAGCTTTCGTCTAAAGATGCCATAGAATTTGTGGCCACAAGCGCCTTTTGGAGGCGAATACGGACATTCAGCAATGAATCAAAAGTCTTGCGTTGAGCTTTGACGGCGTTGCCCTTCTCAGCGTCGGCCTTCGCAGCCTGAGAAATTGTAGCAACGACAGTTTTCTGCTCTTCACTCATCATCTTTCGTAGTTCCGCACGGCGAGCTTGCTCGTCGTCTCCTGCTTCACTCTCATCACTATCTTCTTCCGAGTCATCATCATCCTCCTCGTCCTCCTCATCGTCCTGGTCCATGTCTTCGTCCTCGTCTTCATTTTCTAGAAGCTCCTCTTGGCTGTCCGACCCAGACTCATCCGCTCCCCCGAGTTGTGCTCCTCCATCTTCAGAGTCTTCAGAGTCGATCTCTTCGACATCATCATCCTCACTCCCGGACATAAAATCCGCAGCTGTCTTCCTTTTGCTAGGGCCACCACCCACTGCGTACTTTGGCTTGCCACTTCCACGGAATACAAATCCCTTCAGTTTCTCATGATCGCTTTCGCCAAGTGCATCGTCACTGTCGATTTCTCCATCCAAGTCCTCGGCATCCAGATCAACGGTATCGGGGTCAATGATATCCTCCGGGTCCTGTGCTCCAATGGATTCCTCATCGCCAGAGATGTCTGAATCCTCGTCATTGTTCAGTAGATCCTTGCGACTAACTCGAGCTCCGGCGTATTGAGGGCCAAGGGCGACTTCTGTGGGCTTTCGTAGCTTGCTCTTTCTAGAAATAACAGACGTTAGTACACAATGATAGTAGGCAATCACAAAGCATAGATAACTTACCCAACGTTTACATAATGCTCCGTTCCCAAGTTCTCGTCTTCTTCCTCAGAACCACTCTCATCACTGCTGCCAGGCGGTGCCTCATTTTCTTCGGGGTCAAAATCTATGTTTTGTTAGTTTAAAATCAAATTGTTAAGAGTTACGCGCATCGCATACCCTTTGGAGCCTTGACTTCCAGCTCAGCAAGTTGCTTCGCAAGCGAACTGCTCTTTCCTTTTGCCATCTTGATGTTGGCTTTGCGATTTTGCCGTTGCTCCTCCCGCCAAAAAGTTCTCAAGAAATTCCTCTAAAACCCCGAAATCTTGGCGCTACCTCCGACGCTAGCGGCCGCGTGCCTCCGACGTAGCCAACGACATGTATTGTAATGTAGTTATGGCAAGGCCAAAACAACGGCCAGAAATGCATAAATCATGAAACCGCGATTATTTTCGACGTTAAGGGCTCTGCAGCATGAAAATCCCCTGGTATGTAGAGCCACACTTGGCACAGTTTCTTGACTAACAATGGGCTCGGTAAAAGGGATTGCCGCGTGCTGGGACAATTCCGCGGATGCAGCGAGGACTGCCCGAACGGAGACGCATCAAAGATGTGAAGAAAGTAATTGCTGTTTCCTCAGCGAAGGGTGGTGTTGGAAAGTCCACCATTTCAGGTATTTTTTAACTGGACTTCTTAAATTGGGCCCCGAATTTTGATTGCGAAACAGTGAACCTCGCGCTTTCATTTGCTCGCAGTGGTCTTCGCACTGGCATTCTGGATACGGACATCTTTGGGCCCTCAATACCCACTCTCCTCAATCTCTCTGGCGAGCCACGCCTGTCTTCAAGTATGGAACATCAAAAACTTAACTACTAAGGAGGAAAAGTCTAATGATGATCAGATAACCAACTTCTTCCTCTGTCAAACTATGGAGTCAAATCAATGTCCATGGGGTACCTCGTTGGCCAAGATTCCCCTGTTGTATGGCGCGGACTAATGGTTATGAAAGCCCTCCAGCAGCTTCTCCACGAGGTTGAATGGGGCGGACTCGATGTCCTCGTCCTTGATCTACCTCCAGGGACCGGGGACACGCAGCTCACGATCACACAGCAAATCGAGCTTGACGGTGCGATCATTATCTCAACGCCGCAAGACATAGCTTTGAAAGATGCTATCAAAGGAATCGGCATGTTTCAAAAAACTAGTATTCCTATTCTAGGCATGGTTCAGAACATGTCTCTATTTATCTGTCCGCATTGCCAGGAAGGCACTCACATCTTTGGTGGTGGTGAGAATTCAAACCATGGTATTGGCGTTGAGAAGACATGCGCAAAGCACGGCATTGAGTTCCTCGGCGATGTTCCTTTGCATGCTAGTATCTGTGATGACGCGGATCGAGGAAAGCCGACGGTAGTCAGTGAGCCGGACAGCGATCGTGCAAAGGCGTTTGGAAGAATAGCGGAAAGGGTAGGGAAGCAAATTGGTATCTTTTGAGCGGGAAGCAATGTATAATAGTGTAAAATCAGTGGGAGAATAGAAATGTAATCCAGACTGTCTTCGTCGTGACTAAATTCGCCTGTATTTGACATTAAAGACTATCTATTCCCTTTGCTAAGATTTATATGTAGAAGTGCAATATTAAGGTGTGATGTATAGACTTCCAACAATATCAAACGCTGTCACGTTATGGTCAGGTTCGAATAGTAAACATGAGAGTATAATTCCCAGAATTTCTATGTCTATATCTATAATAATCGGACAGTTTTTAAAACAACAGAATTGCCCTTGACCCGCAACGACCCAGGATATTTTGAATGGCACTTTAATATACGTATCTGAAGTTGGGATTCTCCCGGTCCGTCAAATCATCAAAGGCATGCGTCATGTTGTCGTCGTCTGCCTCCCTGACACCAGCCGCAGCCATTTGATCCTTCTTCTTGTTCTCTTTCAAGAGCCAAAAGCGGAGGAAGGCAATCACAAACATAAGCAGAGTGTAGCATCCAAGGTGGGTGGCAAAGGCAATGAAGTATCTCGGCTTGTCCCAGGACAGGAATACCTGCGGTCCAATGGAGTTTCCAACAGCCCAGGCGATGAAGTTGCATGCAACCACTGTTGCCTTCTTCGTTTGACCGGCAATGTTTCGGGAAATCATGGATAAAGCGAGAGTCTGTGCCGACCAAAATGATAAAGTCAGGTAGTATGAGAATAGCAAGCCGACCTTCGTGGCCATGCTAGTACTCTCAACAGTCATCAAGACTATAGTTCCAATGAATGACCTAAAAGCCGAACGTGTTAGTAACCACTAGGAATCATGTATACATAGTTTAACTTACGGAACAACAAATCCAGCCATCACTAGTAAATTTTGGTTTGTCTTCTTGACTAGCCAAATGGATGCGAAGAGGACGATAATGATGTAGAATCCAAGAACCATTGCAAGAAGCTGAACCTGGAGAGTCTCAAAATCGAAACTCTTGATGATGATATTGGCGAACCCTCCCAGACCACTAGTCGGTAATGTGGTGCAAATGGCAATCAAGCAATAGCACCAAGTTTGAGGGTCCTTGAAGGCTTCGATCATCTGCTCTTTCCTGAATACGCGGTTCTGCATTCCCGTCTGGTTGGATCGAACACGCTCTATCATCTTACGCTTGTCCTCCTCGCTGAAGCACTTAGCACGCATGGGAGAATCGGGCATCCACCAGCCGACGAATATGCCCCAAAAGACTGAGATAACACCGTATGCAATGAATAGTGCCTGCCAAGACTTGATGGACCTCTCACGGCCGATGAGGGTAAAGCAATAAGCAAGAAGACCGCCGACGACTTGTTGCGCTCCCTGTTTGTGTCAGTACCTATGAAGCATTGGGACTATCTGGGTTGCCCTTACGTTCATCATGTACCAGTAGGTAACTCTGGCGGTCTGTTCCTCGCGCTTGAACCACATACTGGACAAAATAATGAAAGCTGGCTGGCAAGCGGCCTCGAAAATTCCCAGGAGAATTCTGCAAACCAAGATGCTGGCAAAGTTCGTCGAAGCAGCGTGGCATGCCAGAACAGCCCCCCAGCAGATGATGTTGAATGCGAGGTACTTTGCAATGGGAACCCTCGTAATGATCCAGTTTGTTGGATACTCGACAATTAAGATCGCGATGTAGACACCAGTGATAAGCCAGTTATACTGCGCGGAGTTAGCTACGATCTGTGTTTTGCTTTCAGATAAATATGATGCCATACATCCTGTCCCACTAAGTGAAGGTCGGGCTCTATTCCCATGATAGAGGCAAATGACAGAGTGCCCTTGTCTATTGCCTGGAGGAAGTAGGTGAGAATCATAATGACCAGCACGCGGCGGTCAATAAGTTTCAACAACCTGTTGCTTTCTTCCTCGCTGACAATCTCTCTGACATCGCTCGTATATTTGGCAACCTCGGCATCGACACGGTTGAGATCCATATGATCTTTCAAGTCTTCCTCCCTGGACAACACACGCTCGACATGGCCGATATCAGCAAATTCCTTTCCTGATTTCTCGTTGAGACTCTGGTCGACGGGGACTTGGTCCAAGCCGGTGATTTCAGGAGCGTTTGCCATGATGGCAATGGTATCGATTGGAATAAAATGATAGAATGATGCTTGGTCCCAATGCAAACGTCGACTCTCACACGGAACAAAAACAGAAAGTTGTCGTCGGCGACAGGATATCTATACACAAGCACTCCCGTCATCCCGGCGACTACAATCAAGCATCTCCATAAAAGCTTCCCCATAGAACGTGTTAGTAGTTGCTAGCATAATTATTAGCGTAATTAATTATTCCTCGAATGTAATCCTATACTCGCGATAATCTTGCCCGACCGCCGAACCTATTACCAGGTGCCGACCCCCACATTTACTCCAGGACCCATCCTAGTCGTGTCACATTCTTCTCCACTCCCTGCGGGGACCCCACGGAATTAGGAAGACCGCCCGCATTGAATGGGTGTTGCAATTCTGTATCCATCTCTAGCTTCGAGCGGGCCAAGGGAAATAACTTTGAAGGGATCCAGGCACAGTACACGCGTTGTAGTTTGAAGACCCGCTTGATAATCCTGCTATTGGTGCCCCTCTGGTCCCCCTCCTTGGCGTCGGTGCATCTCGGTGCTCGGTATGATACCCCGCGATTAAATTCGCAGAGGAGTCGTCCGAGGCTTGTGATGGTTGAAGTGTTGTTCCCAACTTCTTGCGTCGAGAGAACCGTGCTGCCCTTGCAAGTTGAAGAATCAGGATTCAAAATAACACAATTGATAAGCGACAGTGGCATCTTGAGCATCACAATAACCGCCAATCGCAAAAATGCCTTTAACAGCGCACGCCGTTGATGCCGCAGACGTGCACAAAGCCGTCAAGCTCCTCATCAACAACCTTGTGAACATCACAGACACGACCGGCGAGTTTCTTCTTCGTCTCCCAGATGGCCGCGTTATCGACACCAAGGGCTGGAACGATTGGGAATGGACGCACGGCGTCGGACTCTACGGCATCTGGAAGTACTACGAGCTGACCGGCGAAGAGGAGTACCTCCAGATCATTGAGGCATGGTTCAAGAACCGCTTTGAGGCCGGCGGCACCACCAAGAACATCAACACCATGGCCGTCTTCCTCACCCTGGCTTACGTCTACGAGAAAACTGGCAACCCAACCTACCTCCCATGGCTTGACGCCTGGGCTGAGTGGGCATACCATGATCTCCCCCGCACTGAGTTCGGCGGCATGCAACATATGACATATCTCGGGCCCAACACACAGCAGCTCTGGGACGACACTCTGATGATGACCGTCCTGCCGCTCGCCAAAATCGGGAAAGTCTTGAATAGGCCTCACTACGTGGCTGAGGCGACGCGCCAATTCCTCATCCACATCAAATACCTCTTCGACACGAAGACCGGGCTCTGGTTCCACGGCTGGACCTTTGAGGACGGTGGCCACAACTTCGCGAACGCACTGTGGGCTAGAGGGAATGCCTGGGTCACGATTGTGATTCCCGAATACATTGAGCTGCTTGACCTGCCGCATGGAGATCCAATCCGTACGCACTTACTGGATACCTTGACGGCACAGAGCGTGGCGATTAAGAAGGTGCAGACACCTGGGGGTCTATGGTGCACACTGTTGAGCGAAGGGGAGGACACAGGATCATACGTGGAGGCGAGTGCGTCGGCTGGATTTGCATATGGACTCATGAAGGCAAGGAGGAAGAGATACATTGGAGGGGAGTATGAGGAGGTTGCTGTCAAGGCAGTTAAGGCCGTGATTGAGAATATCGATAAGGACGGGGAGCTGAAGAATGTGTCTTTTGGCACCGGGATGGGAGATACGCTACAGCACTACAAGGATATCCCACTCACGAGCATGCCGTATGGCCAGGCAATGGCGATTATGGCGCTTGGAGAGTGGTTAAGAGTATACATTTAGGTCTAGATTATACGAATTACGAAGAAGATATGACAGACAGACATGGCTTCACTACTTCCCCAACCTGTGGCTCTTTTCTTTGGGTGCCGCTGTACCTGTGAACTTTGTAGCGCACTTGGAGAAACCTGGATTTCCCCACTGCTTCGTTGTTTGGCTCTGCTTGGCTCTGCCGAAACTATTGATTTCAGTAACTGAGTTGGTCTCTGTGACCCACAGCTTGGCTTGAGCACGCGTTGTGCCGCAGTCCGAAGTAACCCCATGATATGGCCTGGGGGCTACTGGGAGCGGGGTTGCTGGTGGGGTTTGGCGTGGGGTTTGGCGTGTTTGACGTCGGCATCCGCGGTTCAAAAATCTCCACGCAGAGCAAAAGTGGCGGCTAGATTTCAAATAATGAAAGGTAAATCGGTGTATTAATGACTGTAATGCATTGTTTTCATATGTTGAGAGTTTACTGTGTAGAGTTACAATGGTTATATTTTGTAGTGTATTTATGGAATTATATTCGTGCACAATTAATATTACTTTGAGAGAACATATTATTTTATTTCCAAGAACATATTTATTCTTCTCAGTATGAAGTTGGGTACCCTAGACATACTCTAAGGCGATAGCGTCCCACATAAACCCATGCCAGAGCGTCTCTCTCGTAACTTGGAAGTCCAATGTGTTCCAACCCCTCTTCAGCGCCCCGTTTCCAACCGGAAACTCGTAGTAATGCCACTCACCCGCCAAGGTACCGGATCGATACATACACGGATCAGTCGCTATGCTTGCACTCGTAAGGTTCCCCACGGTCGTCGCGCCGTTCACAACGATTGAGGAGCTGACACCACTGGAGTATCCGGCAAGCGAGACGGAGAGAACGGCGGACGAGTCATTAGGGAGCTTGGGGACATTGAATTTGACGGTCCAGTTCCCCACAGCGGACTGTCCAAAACACCAGTCTGAAGTGTGACTAGTTCCGACGGTATAGGTTAGGTTTGCGGGGCAGTTGACCACGAGGGCGTGTTCGTGGGGTGCACCTCCGTATTCAAAACCCAATGATGTCCTGTCAAAACTGCCGATTTGGAATATTTGCCTCCTCTCCTGAGTCTTCCAAGACAGGTGGCCGAGCTTGGTGGCCTTTTTGTTGGCTACTACAACGTCGTTCTTTATGAAAGTTGTTGACACATCACCAATGGCACCGCCGTTGGCCCATGCTTGCAATGCGTAGTCCGCACTGCGAACATTCTTGAACTCGAAGTTCCCGGCTTTGTCGGTGTACGCCGTGTAGTAGTAGTAACGGCCCATGTCGAGAGTGGTCTCATTGGGGTGGTTATCACCTAGGAAGACAGCAGCTTTGGCGGCAGGGCGGCCATCTGACAGAATAAGCTTTCCAGACACAGAGCCTCGGGACTGGTAAGCTGCGTTATCAAACCAAGGGTATGGGTAGGTAGAGATTTCCTTTTTAGCTTTTCGAGATGCATCAGCGGTGCTGCCATCATTCTGTATACTTGTCAGCAGAGGAATTAATAGAGTGGGAGTTCTTTGAAAACCGCACCAAATACCAAAGCCATGGCCCCCAGACCTTGCCAACCGGGAAAGCATCAGAGGCCGACGCCATGAAATGTGTTCCGTGAAGCATGTTTAGCTGAACAACATCTCCCGTTCCAGTTTCACGATGCACTGTCAGTTCTTGCTTTAGATGGTCACCGTTGTATTCATCCTTTCCTGCATTAATGTACCAGCTTCCAAAGCCAGGGCCATAAACACCATAATACTCCTGATCCCGGACTAGAGCCTGCCAGTCATATTTGGTGATGAAAGTGCCGTCCTCCTTCTCCCATGTCTCATCTTGAACTTTGGTCGCAGCCGCAATATCGGCTGAAGTTGGTAAAGCCCCATCCTTGATTGATGTATGGCCATTGAAGAAGGTTGTGTTGTCAAGACGCCAAAGTGTTCTAAACTCTCCAAGGACTGGAAGTGCGCGGTTGACAAAGTACTGATATGCACCGGCAAGCTTAGGTTGGATAACCCAGTGAAGTTCTCCCTCTGAAGCTTCGAAGGAAATATCCAGGAAGTCTTTGGTCTGCTTATGGATAGATACGGTAGTCCAATTCAGGTCTGATGCTGCACCGTCTGTAATTATGTCAGTGACTGAGGAGTGTTTATAATTAATGAGAATAAAAACCAACTGTAGCTTGCATAATGCCCAACAGCGTCACCCACTATATCCTTGCCCTTGTAGAAGAGCTTCGTGCCATATTGCCTGCCAATAGTAACGTTCCAGATATCATTGCCAATGATGTGCTCCTCAGGACCAACAGTCTTCAGGAAGGGACCCTTGGCATGAACTTGGGCAGCAACTGCGAGAGCAGACGCCAAGATGCTGAATCTCATTTTGAAATAAGGTGTGTATTTGCCAAGCTCCTATGGAAGGATACGAAACATCCAGAAAACGAGATCGACTGTACCTTTTTTATACAATCAACCACGCGTCCGCAATGCTTATCGTTCATCTGGCACGCATTGAACGGCAAGCCTAGCTAGAACTCCGCATATTAGACTCGGCTTTCCGGAATGGCTTATAGCGAGTTAATAGAGAAGGTAAATTACTCCAGGCGGACTACATGTTATGATATCCAGGGCAGACCGTCGCAGGCGTTCCGTGTCATCCATGTCATCTATGATAGAATATATCCAGGGGGGGGAGACAACGCCAATATTTGCTTGTGAACCGCCCATTCTTAGTATAAGGCTACAATTACCCTATTACCCTTGCGGAGATTGTTGCGGTTGGTAGAGAACAACGCCATTCAAGTCATGCCTAGGTTGAGTAAGTTCTATGTGGGCTGTATGCGGGTTGTTTGGGGATAGATGATCCAACGGAGAAATTGGTTCCGTCCATCAGAGTACCACTCCAATCGGCACGCGGCACTTGCGCGCTTCGTCCCACATTCCACGGTACCTGGCAGGCGAACATGAGAGCCAACAACGCGCGGGGAAATGTAATATTACTTACTATAGTAGTTTGATATTGCCCCTGCACCGAGCGCACACATGGAACGGCTTGCTTTTGCCGGTAACTTCGTTTATGAAAGGCTGCTCTGTAAACGCCTCCAAAGTGCTTCCCCGCCTTTCCCCACATCTCTAGCCCGTTTATCCCCACGAATCGACAAAATACCATGTTGCCATTCGGGGACGTCGGGGTATCATACCCCAGATCAGAAGCTTTCCATAGTGATCTGCTTCTTTTTCCATCTTCCCCAGACAAATGCAATCTGACCGCATCATTAGGCGCAGTAGCCCGCCATGGCGAGCTGCGGGGTGTTAGAACTACAAAACCATGGGGAGTGCCCATTTGTGAGTGGTCCAGCGACCAAGGCTAGGTCTGGATTTCCTATACGTCAGTCATCATGGCAAGATCAAAGTCAGTTTTGGCGATTGTCCCGCTCTTTGCTTGTCTTTCGAATCTCGTTACCTCTGTCCAGGCAGTTCTTACTGCAGAGGATACGGGTCCTCAATTGGTCATCGCGAATGACAGACTCTATGCTGCCGTCAACAAAACGACCGGCGCTATCCAGAATCTTCTCTTAGATGGGCAAGATTTACTTGGTGGCCCTGGATATGAAAACCCAACTCCAGGGGGCGCCACCGGGAACGGAGCAAGCGGCCTTGGACCATATCTCGACTGTTACTGTACCCCATCGGGTTTCTACACTCCTGGGCACATCGCTCCCAGGTTCCAGCTGATCAATGGCACTGACTCGTCCAAAACTCCGTATGGAGGCATTGTGATGAGTGAGACCTACCCAGCCACGGGTCAGATTCTAGAGCAGTACTGGTTCCTGAGAGAAGGAGAGACAGGTCTGCACACCTTCAGCCGACTTACTTACAACAACAAGACGACTCCATTTTTGAGAAACTTACAAGAGTTCCGCACTATGTTCCGCCCGAACACAGCTTTGTGGACCGACCTCTCCACAAATGAGAAGCAATACGCACCCCTTCCGTCCACTGAAGCCAAAGAAAAGCAGGTTACTGTTCAGGATGCAACTTGGTATCTCGGCAACACACCAGATGACCCATATGTTCAGCAAGAGGGTGACTATTTCACCAAGTACACTTTCCAGGATACTTGGAGAGACCACGACGTCCACGGAATGTACGCGGACGGAAAGTACAGTGACGATGGCAGCACGTTCGGTGCTTGGCTTGTTATGGGTGTCAAAGACACTTATTTTGGAGGACCATTGCATTCGGATCTGGTAGTAGACGGCATTGTGTACAACTACATGGGTAAGTCAAATATGTCACTTTTGACTGTCAGTTACTGATTCTTGTAAAGTGAGCAATCACCATGGTGACGGAACTCCCAACATCACGGATGGATTCGACCGCACATTTGGCCCAGTAAGTCTCTTGAAATTGTCATGGACTGATCATCTTCTAACCATCTACAGACCTATTTCCATTATAACAAGGGCTCTCCGACGACAACATTGCAAGAGCTTCGCCTGGATGCCCTGCAGTACGCTTCACCAGAGTGGAACGCGGACTTCTACGACGACATTGCCAAGTACGTTCCAAACTACGTCCCAACCGCCAAGCGCGGAACCTGGAAGGGACATGTTAAGCTCCCCAAAGGCGCCACCAAGCCGCTCGCTGTCCTGGCTCAGAACGGCGTGGACTTCCAAGACAACGACCGTGACACCAAGGCTTACCAGTACTGGGGCGACATCGACCCACGCACCGGAAATGTCGAGATCCCCCGTGTCAAGGAAGGCACGTACAGACTCACCATCTACGCCGACGGAATCTTCGGCCAGTACACCCAAGACAACATCGTGATCAAGTCCCGCAAAACGCAGAACACGCACGTCAATTGGAACGAGGAGAGCGCCGGTAAGGAAATCTGGCGTATTGGGACGCCCGACAAGTCTGCGGGCGAGTACAGGCATGGATACGAATTGAACTTGGAGAAGCCACTACAGCCTGAGCAGTACCGCAACTACTGGGCCGCATACGACTTCCCGACTGACTTCCCTAACGGTGTCGTGTACAAGGTGGGCGAGAGCGATGCTGGCAAGGACCTGAACTACATTCATTGGAGTGTGTTTGGGGGATACGGGAACTCGGTGCGCACAGAGCCGTACTACGAGAATGTGAATAACTGGACAATTCAGTTTGATCTGTCGAAAAAGCAGATCAACCACAAGAAAAGCGCGACCTTCACGGTGCAGCTTGCGGGCGCGAAGACGGCGGCTGGCAACACAGATGTGTATAACGCGAGTGAGCCGTTTGCCAACCTTCCCTACACTGTTGCGGTTAACGGCCGTGATCTGAAGCCTTGGGTTATTCCGTAAGTTTCGTTTCGTCTCTATGGGGGCTGCAGATGGCTAACTTGAATATAGATACCACCACAGTAGTTCTTGCGGCGTGCGGTCGGCTGTTATCTGCTACAACATCGACAACAAATTTAAGTTTGATACGGCGCTGTTGGTTGAGGGCCTTAATGAGTTTACGCTGAGTCTGCCATATAATGCTATTGACTACGAGAGCGCGTTGTTAGCGCAGTCCACGTATGTGCAGTACGATGCGCTACGTTTGGAGATTCAGTAGGCAAAGTCAATATGCACCTTGCTGGAAGCTGGCCCGTAAAGGATATATTTTCTGCCAATAGACCTGCTATTAAAGGTTCTACGTGGCCATAGTATAGCTTCGATATAATAATATATGATAATCAATCGGCGTATTTCAGGAGCTTTAAATGAGCGGATACGGAACTCAAAGCCATTTTCCCATTGATCTACGGTCAATATATTCTCATATAGTGTATCAAGCTACAGGGCCATATTGATAATGCACCTATGCCCAGCTATAAGAATTCACGTTGAACCAACTTAGCGTGAGAATCGAAGGCAATATTAATCATCCACATCTAAAGCAACACCCACTTCTACTCCTTCCCGGCTCTCTCCCGCCAAACAAATTCTCAAATGAAGACTTCCGAAAGTTCAAGCGCGCAGACACGCATGCATCCAAGGAGAGAGAGGTCACAACAAGTGTCATACCAGTCGTCGAAGGAAACATTGGCGATAGTAAATGCGTTGCTGGCGAGATCCTATTCATGAACCTAGACTATTTGACTAATGGTTTTCTCGTACTTGGCAATCCCGATTTTTACTATAGCGCATGACACGAACAGGTTGGTCGGAACATTCGCAGAGAGCTTGATATCGATACCTGCACAGTGAGTAAATCGACAACAATATGTACGTGGTGTGGTACGCCAGTCTCAGAATTTGTAGCAGTGTGCCAGCAAATGTACGCAACTGCCAAGCTGTACACAGGCAGTTGCTGAAAACTGGGGGTAGACCTCCTGGTCTCCGTGGAGAACGCACAGGGTTTACATTATCGGTGATAATTAAGCTCTTTAGGTCAACCCGCCACCATCCACTCTTCCCCCTTCGCTCTACATTGGCCGAACGCCATACTGTTACTAACTAGCATTCATATGGTAGTATTTCGACATGCTGTATGCCACACACTTAGGCATATATCTCCTGTAGCTCACTTATGCAAACCCATCAATATGCATGGGAAGCCAGTGCCATACAGTCTTTGAGCGAGATCAAGAAACTACCGAGATCGGGGCAAGCGTCCACTTTTCTTGTCCCTGTGTTTCAAACTGGGATCTTTGTGTAACCTAGTGATCAACTCCTAGAAAGAGGGTTGTCTTCTGTATTATTAATGTACGCCATGCATTCCATCGCCAACATAGATAGGGCCATCATCAGGTCTTGAGTTCCACGACAGATTGCAATAGTCTCGCCCGCCATGATTGAAATACCGCATATAAATAGAGAAACCGCAAGTTTCGCCTCTTCGAAATAACGACGCTCACGACGATGGGAGCGACGGCGGTGGTGTTTCTGGTGACAATCCTACTCCTTACCGTAGGATTTGCGGTGTATCTACTGGCTCAGGGGGTGAAGATGGCCATTGATTCAAGGTAGGAGGAGGACCCAGTCTGCGCATTGGGAAACGGACAATTGGCAACTGGCTACTGGTAAAGGAAGCTGTGAGTGATCTTGGACGTAGTGTCATACGATGGCAATACCACATAGGACCATGCGGCTTATAATTATCACCTCATCCCTTCCTTTCTTGGATGAATATAAGGAACCTCGCCATCTGTTTTCACACTTGCAACCTTTGCAGAAATGCACCCCCAAGTCAACAAAACCACAGCTACAAACACCCAAACAGCAAGCAAGACCGTTCCAAAACCAACGATGCACAGCGCTGAACACAATGTTTCTCCTCCTAACCAAGCGCGCCAGCGCATTCCAACTATGCTTCAAGCCCCCCCGCAACCAACAACCCTCCTCCAGAAACTCGAGCGCTTTGAGCAAACTCTACGAGAGTACAAGCCCGTTTGTGGAAGACTCCTCGAACTCGGGTTAGGTGCAGGGCTTATGGTGGCTATGGGCGCAATGGTTGCAGCGGCGGTGGTGGCGTCTGTAATAATCTTTGTAGGCATGTTTATTATGATGTGGAGGATGATTATGAAGTGATCGGACGAGGAAGGGTAAATGGAGGGGTGTCGTATGAGGATAAAATTCTGTTTCTCAGACCATGCAGTTCCTAGTTATCACCTCGATATTTTCTCAGCTAGGAGTAAATATAAACCACTACCACCACACAACCATCTCTACCCCCCAACATCAGACAAAGCACTTGTTCACATCACCGTGACGACAACACACAAGTCTGTGTACACCTATTCCACTCGCGATGGACATCATGACAGTTCTGGTCTCAGGGGTAAGAGCAGGGGAGCTCTTGGGGTTCATAGCACTCTTTCTGGCGGGGGTCTGGAAGGCTGCTATGGGGTGGTGGAAAGAAAAGAATGTCGTCTGAGTATTTGTGTGGGCTGAGGAGGGTCTCGTCTCATAATTTTCTGGATTGGAAATAGGACATAAACCACCACCACAGGACTCATCTCCCACGGCATCCGCCATAACACTCATTACCAACGCCAAAATCCACCACCTCCAACACAATGAATACCAGCAACTGTTTAAACTAGTGGATGGGTTTAAGATTTTAAGTACATGTTGGGTGGTTGTTGGTGCGCTGGTATTTTGTGAAAAGAAAGGGGGGGTGGATTGTGTTGTATGAGTACATTATGTTGTCAGGTCATGTAGAGTTAGATCAGATGCCATCTCATTCCTTCTTATCTTAGAAACGTATATAAAACTACCAGGCCTACCTTATCAACTCTAAAGCAAAACCAGCCACCTCCAGTCTCTCAAACCAGTAGCTTCCTTAAACAAACAATGATGCACCCCCCCTCAGCCGCCAGCTCCTCACATTCCCAACTCCCACCACCTCCCTACGAACGACGCCCGCAAACGCACAACAACACAAAAACCATCGCTTCTAACACCACGCAGCCCACCACCCCATCACAAAAGGCACCCGCGCCCACATTCCTAGATAAACTCAAACGCCTCGACGCGACGCTGAAGGAGCACGCCCTAGTCCTCGGGAGCATATTGGAGACCGTGGTACCCGCGATATTTATAGGACTTTTAGTGTTTTTCATGGTTGGAGTGATTGTTATTTTGGCATTTCTCACGGTTAGGGGGCTGATTAACTTGGCGTTGGTGTCGTGGAGAGGATGAATGAAATAAAGATTGGTGGGTGGTGGCTTTGAGATTTTGCTAAGGATTTGAGTTGGATTGCTGCTGCTGCTGCTGCTGCGCTGGGGTTGTCATGGATGCGGAGTGAGAGGGCGGGAGGTGGGCTGCAAGACTGGTTGTGTGAGGATGATGAGAAGAAGGTGGATGAGATATCACCTCATCCTTCCATGTCTTAAGAAAACGGAAATATTAACTACTATACCTCATTAACCTCAGGATCCCAAATGCGGATAGAGAGTTGTACTCATCTCACACCGCCGCGTAAAGACGACGTAATATGAGGCCGTAGTCGTATAAATCGAGCTTTTATTTGATAAACAACGTCATTAAAGCATTGATAATTTATGTAGATATAAATATGTACAAGGGGAAAGAGAAAAGATCTACGAATAGACTATAACTAGCGTATACAAGGATTATTTGACCAGGGATTTGACTCATGCAAGTAAATTGAGGTACATAAATACCAAAACGGGGAATACTCAAAAATGGGCTCCAATATTGGTGGCTCTGGATTGTCCATCTGCCCGCCCCTCTTCTAATCTTACTCAGCCCAGCCTAGAATGCGACATACATGTTTGCCGCTACCCGCCTCGCATCGCAAGTAGGTTGGTACGGTACCTGCAGACACACCGGAACGGCACGCACCTACCACCTATCTGAGTTATAAAAGACAAAGCTTATCTCCGCCCACAATCTTGGCTTAAACGCAACACCAAAAGATTCTCATTTTCAACCCTATTTTTTGCAGGCAAAATCTCAAAGCTTCCATTTGAACCCGTCTCTGTAGAAGAAAATGGCAGATACGGCAGATATCGAGCAATACTGGCCCGGAGGCATCCCCTCTCACGTCCGCTGCCACGACACTCCAATCGAAGAAATCGAGGCCTTCAAAGAAGAAATAAAGGGCTGGCAGCTATTTCTCGAGGAAAACGCCACACCCCCCGACGCCAGCACCCCCACCGTAACCCACCGCCGCAACCTCGTCTCGCAATGGGCGAGCATGTCTCAATCCACCCGCTCCAGCTATCAAGACCGCGCCTCTCCGCGCGAGAGTGGCAGCTGGTTCCCCCCCTCCCTCTCCTCCACCCCCTCCAACCACCATCCAGCAGGGGAATGCCACCTTCTCCTCCCGCACCCCATCAGTCCGCGCAACTGGGCTTTATGGACCAAAATCCGGATCCTGCTGTATAACCACGACGGCGAGGAGCATGGTACGCTCTGGGGGATGGGGGATGACTGCACTACCATCTGCGTGCCTAATCCGGCGGGTCCTAACCCCGTGACGCTGGAGGGGTACAGTATGTGGGCGTACGTGGAGGCGGCGATGTTCGAGTACATGTCCATGACATCAACAGGCACGGTGACATTCCATAGGTGGGAATCGGGGTTTTTCGCTGACCAGGAGACGCTGGAGATGGGGCGGTTGGTGATGTGTGCTTTTAAGAATAATGGGAGGGTGAGGAAAAGTGGGAGGATTTGGCCGGTGTTTACAAAGGATATTTATAACTTTATGATGGGGTTGGGGAAGGATGTGGAGGGGCTGATTGAGGGGGATTCGTGGATTTTTGATGAGGAGGCTCCGCCGTGAGTTTTTTTTTGCCCTTCCCTTCTTTCCCTTCAGCCTTCATACACAACAGCACCCCAAATAACTAACCGGCTTATGAAAATCCCAGCGGCGAAATGGAAAAACCGATTCTGGAAATCATGGCCACCCTCGCAGAGACGGGCTTCTTCGATGAGAACGGGCGTGGAGAGGAGGCGTGGAAAGAGGATATCGAGGCCTACGCACCTGGGTACCTGGAGATGGAGGAGGAGGGCGGGGGCATGGCGGAAGGGTATGATCATGGTAAGTTTAGGGAGGATTGAATTGGATTGAATGGAATGGATGGGTGGATGTTTATGAGTGAGTGGCCATCAGCACAGCATGTTTATCTTTTCCTTTGAATTATATTTGATGTGATAATTTGATGCTAAGGGCCGGAGGGGCCAGGGATCTTGAGAATATACTTCTCATTTTCTCACTTTCTCACTTTCTCACATATTTACTAAACTCACAAGAACGAAATAAATATAAATGGAAGCACCAAAAATTGAAGAAAGGTCTTTATATTAGATTCCAATCCAAACTATCTAAAAGATTCCCTCAACTCGCTCGTGAACAAGTTTACATGGAATATCTTCTTTCTCCCCTCTAACTCGCGGAAAATGCAACGCAACGCAATGCATGCAATTACCGTCCATCCTCTAACCCCTTCCTTCCTCGCAGAATCCCTTGTTTTGAGGGAAATCCACGGCACAAAGACTTAAATAGAAAAGCGTTCTCACGTCCAATCTTGTTTTTCTCTTCTCTCTCAACGCCACATATCCCAAAAAGCAAAATATCAAAAGCCATAAGACATTACCACATCACCAAACCCTTTATAAGAAAATCGAACCACGCACGGCGCTTAATCCGTTTTCGGGCCGGCGGCAATGACATCCGGAGTAGCCTCATCAGAGTACTTCTTGAAGTTCTCGTTGAACAGTCCACCGAGCTTGTTGACCTCGGCCTTGAAGCTGTCGTCACCGGCAGTCCAGGCGTTGCGGGGGTTGAGCAGCTCCGAGGGCACGTTGGGGCAGGTCTTGGGCACGGACAGGTTGAAGGTGTCGTAGACCTCGTACTCGACGTTCTGGAGCTCGCCCGAGTGGATGGCGTCGAGGATGGCGCGGGTGTACTTGAGAGGGCAGCGCTTGCCTCCCGTGGCGGCACCGGCACCGACCCAGCCGGTGTTGAGGAGCCAGGCGTTGGCCTTGTGCTCCTCGATCTTCCCTGCCAGCATCTTGGCGTAGCGCATGGGGTGCAGCGCGAGGAAGGGCTGGGCGAAGCACGAGGAGAAGGTGGCTTGGGGCTCGGTGACACCCTCTTCGGTACCGGCCATCTTGGAGGTGTAGCCGGAGATGAAGTGGAACATGGTCTGGGCGGAGTTGAGCTTGGAGATGGGGGGGAGGACACCGCGGGCGTCGCAGGTGAGGAGGATGATGTTGGTGGGGTGGCTGCTGGAGACGCAGGGGATCTTGGCGTTCTGGATGTACTCGATGGGGTAGGCACAGCGAGTGTTCTCGGTGAGGGTGACATCGTCGTAATCGACGTGGCGGGTATCTGGGTTGAAGACGACGTTCTCGAGGACGGAACCGTACTTGATGGCGCCGTAAATATCGGGCTCCTTCTCGGCAGAGAGGCCAACGCACTTGGCGTAGCAGCCACCCTCGATGTTGAAGACACCACGGTCGGACCAGCAGTGCTCGTCATCACCAATCAGCTGGCGGTTGGGGTCAGCAGAGAGAGTGGTCTTTCCGGTACCGGAGAGACCGAAGAAGACGGTGACATCGCCGTTCTTGCCCTCGTTGGCGGAAGAGTGCAGGGTGAGCACGTTGTGCTTGACCGGCATCTCGTAGAAGAGAACTGTGAAAACACCCTTCTTCATCTCACCGGCGTACTCGGTACCGAGAATGACCATCTCCTTCTCGGCGAAGTTGATGGCGACCGAGGTCGCGGAGGTCATGCCCTCAGTGAATCTGTTCGCTGGGAAAGAACCAGCGTTGTAGATGGTGTAGTCGGGGTGGAAGTGCTCGAGCTCAGATCTCTCCGGGCGGATAAGCATGTTGCGCATGAACAGAGCGTGGTAGGCACGCGCGCAGACGACGCGGACCTTGATTTGGTACTTCTTGTCCCATCCTGCGTAACCGTCGATAACGTAGATGCGGTTCCTTGTGTTGAGGTAGTCAATGGCTCTCTCGCGGTTGATCTTCCAGACCTATAATTGGTACAGTCAGCAAATGTTCAAGTAATCGTGTGTGCGACAAATGTGATAAATTGTGACAAGTTCACGTGATGGTGGGGAAGTTTTTGGGGCATTGTGGTCTTGGCGAGGTACGGCTGTCGGTAACGCAACGGCAGTCGTAAACAGAAGGCGGGGTAACAGGGCAGTGATGTCAGGCCAAAATTGGCACCCGAGGAAAGCCGAAACATCACATCCCGCATCATAGTAATGCGACGACGACGGAATGTAAGCGTGCTCTATGCGGAACGCATTGAGGTCTTGGGAGGCTTGGGGGCACGGGATCCGGGGTAATGATGAAAGTAGACATGTAGATAATGGCAGGATGGCTTACATCTGGAGTCATTGGCTTGTTAACAGGGCCCCACCAGATCTCGTTCTCAGAAGAAGGCTCCTGGACAATACGCTTGTCGAGAGGAGATCTTCCGGTCTTCTTTCCAGAGTAGGCAGTCAGAGCACCGCTCGATGTGATGGCCGAACCGGTCTCGTAAACTAAGGCATCTTCGTAGAGGGCGGCAACTGAGGGGTTGGGGACCTGAGAGTGCACATGTCAGAGGGGTTAGATTTCAAGTGAGGGGCTTAGGAGGACATACGATGGCAACGCGGTCGTAGTCGAGGTTGGCCTTCTCGTGGAGCTCCTCCTCGAGCTCAGTGTGCTCGTAGGAAGGTCTGATACGCACATACAGTCAGTATATTGGTCCAAGACAGGCAGGTGCGGGGAAAATGCAGGCAGGCAACGACGACGAGGGGCAGTAAGGGAGCAGGGGAGCACTCACGCAACACCACCCGGGTGCAGGGCGGTCTTGTTGACGGTGTTGGAAACCATGGTGCGCAGTGAAGTGGAGTGGTAGTTGAGATTTCCCGATGCAAGTTGCTTTGATCGTGGGCCAAGGTGTGATGGATCGGGAGTAGGGGTCATAGGACGACGAGCTGGGCCATCGCCTTCTTTAAGTACAGGAGCCATGGCTGGAAGGCTGGACGATGATTGTATCTTTTCGGGAGAGAAACGGGTAACTCTTTGGAATGGAAGGTCTAGTCTCGGGACCGTGAGGCTGCTAAGAGATGAGAGTGTGGAGTAGGAGTGGTGAGAGAACAAACAGTCTGTGGGTTGTAGAAGGGCGAATGGGGCGAATGGACCAATGGGAGGCTTGGAGGGGAGTGGTATGAGTTTGTAGTTGGTCAAGCAAAGGTTCCGAGCCGAGTTTGTAGGGAACAGTTAATTAGAAGGAGCAAGGAGAAAGTCGGAAGGACGAGGAATGGAGAGTTGTAGAGGCAGGTACAGTGGACAAAGAGTGGACTGGTGGACAGGTATGGACTGGTAGTGGACAAAAGGCAGGTCAGAGTGGTGTAAAGAAGCTGGGTATGGCTGGGTATGGCTGGGTATGGCTGGGTTTGGCTGGGTATGGAGGGGAGTAGGCGGGGATTTGGCGGGGTTGGTTAGGCGGAGAGGTGGCGGACGGAGCGGATTGAGTATGCGCCGGAGGAAGTCGGAGGGAATTTTAATGGGCTTGGGTTTCGGTGGATGGGGTCAAAATGGGCGTGACATAGGCCAAATGGGGTGATTGGTATGACTAGAGCCAATGACGTCGTCTCAAAGAAGTGGGGTCAACCTGATTTTGCGTGTTTTTGCGTGTTTTTATGGCATTTTGCGTGGTTTGTCGTGGTTTGCGTGGTATTTGCAGGTCAGCCTGACTATTTAGAACAGTATAGACGGTACTTCATCGCTGGTAGTCCATGCTGCGGTGACTAAAGTATCGGGGCTAACCCAGCTACTTCAGCCACTCAGGGCGCGGGGTTTGTCATCCCTGTACAGCCCGTTCTCATAGTGTCGTAGGGTGTACGATGTACTGTGGTCTAGCTTCGTCGTGGAAGCCCGTTTTCTCACTGTAAAACAATTCCAGCTGGAAGACATAGATGGACTTACAAGTATCGTGGCAAGTATGGAGTACATACATGCACAAGCACGAGCACGATACTGTGGCTATCTGTGGCTATCGCATGTACGATTTATCAGATTCTTCCTATTGTGCAGGTTCTTTCCCTTTGCAGGCATTCAATGGTCTTGGAAGGTGTGAAGTTACATAAGTCGGGTCTTGGTGGTGATAAGTGTACATACCGTCCGCACGCCTTGGGTCTTAGTGATGATGCAGAGAAAGCAACACAGAACATGTCAAACACTGCATCCTGCACCCATTCTAGGCCTCACCCGCATCACCACCACCGCCACCACGCCGCCCCCTCCGCCACCACACCGTACCTTGGCACACGACCACCAACCACCACCCAAACAAACCTCCATCCAGTCTCTTGTATGGCCAGGCTCTGCGCTCCAGGGCTCTGTCTGGCTCACGATGTCTTCACTTCGTGTCCCAAAACAGTAACCGCGCAGCGACTACTCCCCACGAGACCAGCTGATCCCCCCAAGCGCCATTGAGGGAAAATCAGGCACGAAGCGTGACCGCGCCCGGCCCTCACCGACCGGGCTTCACCGTTCCATTGAGCAGGAGCTGCGCGGTGACTGGCATGTCAAATCTCTTTTTGTGTTCATCTCGTCACATTTCACATACCGCAGCACGTTACCTTCCCAGCTTAACCCCAGCAAGAGCCCAGACCGCCGCCCTCCCCGGTCTCCTCGCGCCAATCAACCACCGGCACCGCCGAAGCCTGCAATGCGGGGTGTGCCAATGCTGTGCCAATGCTCTTCGTTCCCGTTCCCTTTCGGCGCCCTGTAACCTGGCTCCAAAGTCCAATCCCCAACCCTCTGGGCGAGAGTGCGGAGAAAGGACCGCCAGGCGGCTGACCTGGTCGACGACTCATGGCACGCCCTACGTATATTCGCAGTCGACAAGGTACAAAGGCAACTTTACGTATGTACACTCCACTCCACTCCCTCCCCCGTACAACGGCTACGGCTACAGCAGCAGCCCATGTCTCCCTTCCAGAAAGAAACGCGGGAACTAAGCGGCAAATCACTCTCCCCCCTTCCCGAGCCAACCTCGCTCCATCTAACAACGAAATCGCACAGCAGCACCCGAGAAGGGTCCTGAAACGTCACCGCCGTCCGAAAAGGCCATTGGGGCGAAGTGCATAATCATACTATACTGTACTGTACATACGTACCTCTCCCTCTCCCCCTGTTTCCGTTACTCGTACCGACTAGGGAAAGCAGGCGGGCTCTTTTCACGATAATTGGGCGGCGAGGGTCCGAGGGAAGCCGCGGGATGGCGAATCGGTGTGACCATTGATCCTTGAAGGAGTGCGTCCCAGCCGCCGCTGCGTCGGTATGGATCATCGTGACTTTTGAGAATTTTTTCGTTTTTCTTCAGCTGGGATGGGCGCGACGGTGAGGATGCGGTAGGGGTATGGGGATGGAGCGACGGTGAGGAGGGAGGGAGGGATGTGATATTGTAGACACTTCCCCAGACTCTTCCCTTCCATCTCCATATCCCATCACCCATTCCACCCCCGCAAACCTTCTCCCCTCCCCCATCATCCCCTCCAAAAACCCT
>LNAR01001974.1:0-32331 GCA_001630585.1 Pseudogymnoascus sp. BL549 | reverse complement strand
GGATTGTGGGGTGGGGGGAGGATTTGTGGGTGGGGAGTGATAAGGGGAATGGGGAATGATACACTTGGCACTTTCCCTACTTCTATACGTGGAATAGGAGAGTAATATTGATAGGATGCCTTTGGAATGGTATTTGATATTCTAAAGACTACTTGAGGGTTTAAGACCTTTCAACGAGTGACAATAGTTGGGAAGCTAAAGCGCCATGGAATCTCGACATAACCATCCAGCTCGGTTATTCGCCATTCACCATCTCCTCGCAACAGAACCCACTCTAAGTGATACAGGTCAACCTGCCGTCCCTCTTATAGCATTCTGAGACCATAGATTAGTACATTTCACAACGCTTGCAACCTCTAGTGAGCGGGATACGTACTGCCCTTGAGGATCTTGGAGTTGTCGCTAGGGCCGCTGTAGAACCTGCAACCCGAACCCTCCTTATACTTGCAGTTGTTGGGGCAGTTGCATGCGTAGTCTGTAAGAGATATCATTAGCATTGTTCTTCTTTCTGCAGGGTGACTCAAGAGGGGGGGAGAGGGACAAACAGGCGTCGGTGGCGACTAGGATACCGGCCACATCGCGGGGAAGCTCGACGGCGGCTCCGATGACCTGGGTGGCGGCGAGGAGCGCAAAGGCGGAGATGAGAGTGGTTGTGAATTGCATCTTGGAGAGGTTGTTTGTGAATAAAGATTATTTGCTCTCGAATGATATTCAATAGATGGACGAAGGGTTTGGAGAAGAAAATGAAAACTGACGATTCTTTGACCCTACTTATACTTACAGTCCGCCAGACTTAGAAATAGCCAAGGCGGATTTTGTAGTTGCTCATGCGTACAAAGTCTCTTGTGTAAGTTTTAGTTTACGTACTTGCTTATATGCACTCATGCTGACGAGCATGGAGAATCTGTCACGTCGGCTCCTTATTATGAGACTGATAAGTGGGAATTATCTGGGTTATACCAATTACAAGGAAACGTATGAACGGGTTTTAGCTGCAGGAGGATTCCTGCGTGACATAATAACGTATCCCCGGCGGTTATATTGTAGTAAAAGGATCAAAGGATCGAAGGATTAAAGAGTATAATATATGCTTCCCTGAGACATAAACCTGAGTTATGGATGAGGAAGAGATGTGCGTTCGGGCTGGACGTGGCGGCGGTCTGTACCCCGTTACGGCCGATGCCCCTTTACAGATTGTCTAGACCAGCAGATCTCCCGGACACAGGGGCACATACATATTAACATACTAGTAACATCACATAAGCCCGCGGGAATGCACAATTACACCTCACCCCACGTCTCACAATGGCTAGGGTTGAAATACCCCACAGATAAGGATGCCTCGCACGCAGATGGGATCAGCTTACTCGCGAACATGCTTCAACCATATATATTAACCTACGAGTAGTGACGGAACGTGATTTGCCCAACCCCTGATTGTTTATTACATTGTAGCGAGGATTTAAAATAACTACGTAGTTTGAACGGTACGCAGTCACGCTTTGAGCCGCAACATTCTTGGTGGCTATGCTGTAGTTATGTCCCATTTCCCCGAGTCGAATGTCTCACATTGAAGCTCTGTCACCAGTGAGATACCACATGTAACCGCTGCTCTGCATATGTCCAGGCATGCCAAGCATAAAAAAATGGAGGTGCGAGCTTTATCGATTATAAATCCCACACTGCGCAGTCGCAACGAGTGTGGATGTGTGCGCGCGGCATTGCCATGGCCTTTGTGTAACAATCAGATACGGCCGTATTTGGCTGACATGGCAAGTGTTTCTGATTGTCAGCAGCAGAGTGGATATAGAGAGACAGAAGAGTCAGTAAAGTAATTGTGCTCGCTCTGTCATGTCTATCTACTCCTGTAAAAGTGAAGGGCGGGATTGCAGTATATCGGGGGGGGAGGGGTTGACAGGAAAAACGCAACAAAGAAAGAAAAACAGACAGGCAGTTACACCAAATATTGACTACAGGCAAGTAGCTATCGCAACTACCATCCCATTCACTATACGATATGGCACATGATATTTAAAAGGCACTATAAAATTAACTGTCAATCCATCTGCTACCTACTCGTCCTTTACAGTGGTTTTACAAGGCGTATCTAAAACTAGAAAGACCCTGGATAACCTTACCCCCAGCATCAGCCCGCTTGTTGGCTCTATGTAGCGTCATCATAAGTATCAAACTAATGGCCACAACCAGGAAGTTTGCCACAAGGCAAGCATAAATACCAGGTAAGTACGATGGTGCATCTTCTGTTCGGAACACCGTTCCCCCAATAATCCCGCCCAATCCACCAAAAGCCACAACAGCAGCAGCGCCAAAAGCGCGCTTCCACTGACCTCGGACATTGTTTGACTGCCAGGTGATTATACCCGGATTATTGGACGATCCGCCGCTTGCAATGAGAAAGACACTGAAATACCGTACGGCAGTACCCTTTGCAAATCCCAGCAAGCATAGTCCTGGTAATATTGTCAGTCGAGAAGGAGATTGTGTAATGGGGGCATTGACATACCGATAATGTTGATGGAAGCATTTAAAATGACGATAGGACCTCTAACATGATATTTGTCGGAGAGCCACCCCAGCGTCATCATTGCAATACAAGCAGCTATATACGGAGGGGCAGTGAGGCATTGTGATTGGGCAACCGAGAAGCCCATGCTATTTCGAAGGATGATGGGCAAGAAATATGCAATGGAATAGTTGGTGGTTGTTGTAAGACCGAATAGAGAAGCGTATGCCCATAGCTTGAAATCCGCAGCGTTTCTCAGATACACGCGCAAGTTGAACTCTTCGGCAATAACATCCAGTCTGTCCTCTTCAATCCTCGCAACGAAGAATGCAGCCTCCTTCTCGCTGAGAAATGGCAATCCAAAGGATATTTTTGAGGCATTTTCGGGGAAGTCGACAATGAAGAATAGAGATACAAGGCCACACACAATGGTGATTATGCCAAGCATAATAAAGATCCATCTCCAACCGGCAATCCCGCTCATGGTACCTGTAGGGGCGTTGGGGTCAGACTCAGTTGGGCCAAAATGTGCACCTAACCCATCTCCAGAACCCAGCCCTCCCATTTGTGACATGCCATATGCTATAATGCCTGTAAATGCACTTGCAACTGTTCCAATGAGGTAGAACAGCGCATTGCGCTTCTGGAGGTCGTATCGGGGATACCAGCAAGAGAGGAGGTAGACCGAGCCAGGGAACACACCAGCTTCCAGAGCGCCGAGCATGAGCCGGAGAGGAATCAGCTCCCACCACCTCTTCGAAAATCCAAAGCCAATTATCACAGCACCCCATGCGGCTGTGATAGCAGATAGAAAGTATCGAGGGCCAATCCTCCGCATCATCACAGTCGCAACGGGTTGGAAAGCCACGTAAGTCAAGAACATGACGAGAATGACCGTTGAGTATTTTGAGCCATCCATACCCAAATCTTCATTCATTCCGGCAATTGCTGCAAATCCGAGGTTGTTGCGGTCCATTTGGCTAATACAGTATATCAATCCGAGAACGCAAGTAACTCGTAAGTCGACCCGGCGAATGGCTTTGCGCTTTTCTGCCGGCGATAAGGCCGTGAGGGCGGCATTTCTGGCATTTTCTAGATCAGTTGCTAAAGGTTTAACGGATTCTTCATCATTCTTATGCGTTGCCTTTTCAAAGTCGCCATCGTCGGTAGTGTCATGTTGGTGGGTTTGCATCGTTTGAAATAGCACAGATGAGAATGTTGATTTGTTGAGTTTAAAACCTGGGGAAAATGCTGTCGACGTCGAGATACAGTTTTACAAGCAGCGTGATATCTTGATACTTCATTGTGAGCTATATATTTATCATTATTTTTTGCCGAAGGGTGCGAGTGTCATGGTATGTTACCGAAATTATACACGGAGCTGTGCGATAAACCGACTTAACGTGGGGTAGTATATACCGAGTTGTAGGGATTGGAGCTATTGGATGACCGCTGTGTCGTTTTGGGGTCTTCATTGGCCCCTAGATTTTTACTTCCCCGCATACACCCCAGACTATTATTACCTTTGCATGGATGTACCCCGCATATCCCCGGAAGTCCGGGTCTGCCAATGGCACACCGAAGATTGTGAAAACATAACTATCGGCTCCAAACGTGGCAATCGTTGAATTTGTCAGTAAACTTGGAGTCTATTTACTGAGTTTTATGCGCGGTATATACAAGATCCGGAGAGGATGTGCCTAATTCCCGAGTTGAAGAACTTCCGCTTCGCCGAAACGACCGCCTCGCACCAAACAGAGCATCCTGCAACAATAGCTACTCTATTTGATGGCTTTAGCTAGACTACGGATATACGGGATTAATTTAATATAAAATTAGTAAGGTGTACCCGTATACTGTCGTATCTGGTAAATGTTGCACCGTTACAAATATACAAATACCGATCAGTGGCTGGCGATTCATTGATACTTTTCTCAGCGACATTACTTGGAAACAGAGAACAGGTGAAGAGGAATATAAGTTTTTTGTAACACCTAACATTCTATAATAAGGCTATGGAGGGAAGTACGGAGCCCTGAAAGTAGCAATAGCATGTAATGCTGTGCATGATTGTCTCGCATAATATCTCTCATGTGAAGACGATACCTTGTTAACATTCAGTGAGCAGCTTATTACCGCAAATTGTTAAAGTTCCAAACTTACCTCCATCAACAATCATACTCTGGCCTGTGATCATCTTCGCTTTATCGCTCGCAAGGAAGCTCACCATATTTGCGATATCCTCTGGAGTCTGTAGTTCTGTCAACAAACCGAAACTTCGGTATAGTTACGCCATATCAGCAGGATGGAAACATACCTGGGCTTTCTTCATCGCAGACCGGGACTGAATGGACCTCTCAAAAGCGGCGCCTTTAGCAAGCCCCTCTCTTGCTCCAACGCTTGCATCGATGGCGTCCCACATCTGTGCTGGAATTTAGTTGACGTATAGAACGGAGGAAGAACGAAGCTTACATCAGTGCTAACGGGTCCAGGGCAGTAAGCTTTGAATTTTGTTAGTTCAATTTTATACAAGAAATGAGTAAGGTGACGTGCCGTTAACCTGTAGTGTTGTTAGCTCCACGTTTTCATACACGACAAATATAAAGACAATTACATTAATTCCATGCTCTGCAAGCTCCAAAGCAACCGATTGTGTAAGCCCTCGAACTGCCCATTTACTCACTGAGTATGCTATCGCATTTGATGACTTTGAAAAGGGTTAGCATCAGCAATATGGAACCGCAAAGTGATGCTTACAGGCCTGAAGGCAGCAATCGATGCAGCACCAATAATTTTACCGCCTTTGCCTTGGGCAATCATCTGTCTCCCTAGAATTTGTTAGATACAAATATTTATTGGCAATGCTCACATACCTGCTTCGCGGTAACATAGGAACATGCCCCTGACGTTAACCTTGCATAGTGTTAAATGTATTAATCGTGTAGTGGCAAGGAAAGTTGCGAGTACCTCTTGCACTTTGTCCCATTCAGCAACAGAGACCTCAAATAAACGCTTCGTGGCAATAATCCCAGCATTTGAAATCATGACCTAACAGGAATTAGTGTCGTATAAATAATTGCCGGGAGATATCATACATTCAACGCTCCGAGGTGTTCCACTGTCGAATGAATCAATCTCTTCACATCATCCTCAACGCTTACGTCCGCGACTACAACAATTGCTCGTCTGCCTATCATAGAATATTAGCTTCCTCCAAAATATTACAGTCCTTTATATCCAGCCAATTAAAAATGAATGGTAACATTATTACATACCTTTTTGCTCAATTTCTGCCTTGACACTTTCCATAGATGACAGTTGCGCCTGGATATCGTTGATCTGGTTTTGGGATTAACTCAAATCTTACTTGGCAGAACCACGGTATGGGAAACTAACTGCAATATCCATCCCATCATCTGCTAACTGCAATGCGATTGCCCTTCCAATACCTCTTGAAGAACCAGTGACAATAGCGACAGGCATGTTGGCGGTTGTTTGTTATAATATCCGTATCTAATTACGCAGAGTGAGAGTAGATAGATAATTTTGAATTATAAGTTTGGATTGTATCATGGGTTTAATTTTGATGATAAAGATCGCACCAGTTCTGACGCGGGGTATAACAGTGTTCTGGTGGGGTGTCACGATGAGAAGGGTGTGTTTTCGCGGCTCTTAAGCCGACGTTATGACAACCGAAAACTCGGTACGAGACAACGGCATCGGCAACAGCGACGACAGGTGGTGTCGGTAAAGCCACGTACTTGGAAATTACGAGCAATTTGCAGTAGGATATAGCATATGTGACATGAAGCCAGCTTTGATTTCACAACGTAGATATCTCATAGCCGAGTGCGGCTCCTGGCACTGTAACTGATTCCTTTGTCGTGATAGGCGAGTCTCTTGCACTTGAACATATGTCACAGATTAAGGGTATTATAATAAATCACCCTGCTGCCACTGTATAATTGTTTGACCGTTCCAGATTCACAAAACGGCCAAGAGAATACTGCAACCCCTGGACTCGAACGTCGATATTTAAAATGGGCTCATATGAGAGTAAACTTCCAGCAGCGGAAGGCGCAACCATCTCAACCCAAAATGGAGAAAATACAGCGTATAAAGTTCTGGAACAGCCGTACGGGACGGCTCGACACATAAGAATTGTGACGATCGGTGCCGGCGCCAGTGGCCTCAACGTGATTAAGACTATACGCACGCACATGACTAATTACGAGCACGTCGTCTACGAAAAAAATCCTGAGATTGGAGGAACTTGGTACGAAAATCGTTATCCTGGATGCCAATGCGACCACCCATCCCACAATTACCAATTTTCATGGAGGCCGAATCCGAATTGGACAAAGTTCTCTGCCGACTCTACAGAGATCCAGCAATATCTTTGTCGACTCTGCGATGAAGAGGGCATGCGACCACAAATAAAATTGTCACACGAAATTATTCGGGCTGAGTGGAACGAAGACCTGGGAGAGTGGCTTCTGAAAATCAAAAACACAATAAGCGGAGAGGTGATCAATGACCACTGTAATTTCCTCTTGAATGCTTCGGGAATTTTGAAGTGAGTTATAACGTTACTCCCGCTATCTAACCTACGACTAATCTTGGAAAAGTAATTGGAAGTGGCCTGCGATTCCAGGACTTCATGAATTTAAAGGCGAATTGGTCCATAGTGCCTCTTGGCCCGAGGACTTCAAGTACAGTGGCAAAAAGGTTGCTGTTATTGGGAATGGTTCATCGGGAGTTCAAATTGTACCCAAGATCCAACCTGGTGAGTATCTACATCATATCAATGTATAAATTCTAACATTTAAGTAGTTGTTAAGGAGCTCGTTCATATTATTCGCTCACCCACTTGGATTGCACCTCCACAAACTGAACGAATGCTAAAAGGAAATTCTGCTGAAATTATCCAATCCATAAAGATGGATGGTGATAAGTTCACTCCTGAGCAGAAAGAGAGGTTCAGGACCGACAATGGATACTACAGAGGCTTCATTAAGGCTGTTGAGGAGCAGGTCAATGCCAGGTTCAAGGCTGTGAGTACGCCCCGCATACAAAACTCTTTTATTAGAATGTTCTCTTACTGACTCTGTGCGACTATTAGCAAGTGAATAACAATAAGCTGGGAGACGCTAGCAGAAAGGTTATGACGGACCACATGACGAAGGCTTTAGGCGGAAATAAAGAACTTATGAAGGCCATAATTCCTGACTTTCCTGTTGGCTGCCGCAGGTTAACACCCGGAGTGGGCTACCTGGAGTCGCTTGGGAAGGAAAATGTTCGAGTTGTCACCCAAGGAATCGCCAGGATCACAGACAAAGGTCTTGAATTGGCCTCGGGCGAGGTGGTAAAGGTGGATGCTATTATATGTGCAACTGGGTTTGATGTCTCTTTCTGTCCAAGATTTCCTATTATTGGAAGGAAAGGTAATCTGCAGGACACATGGACGAAAGAATTACCAGCCGCATACATGTCGTGTGCGGTCCCCAACGTTCCAAACTACTTTGGTAAGCCGTCTATCTGACATATTTTCGGTTTCTTGTGCTTCATTCAAAGAGCCTTTATTAAACTTGTTACTTTACAGTATTCCTAGGACCAAGCGCCCCAATTGGCCACGGGAGTGTTCTCACCATTTCTGAGCATGTCGCCAAATACATTGTCGGAATGCTCAAGAAGTGCCAGACAGAGGGCATCAAAGCCGTTCAGCCGAAGGAAGGTGCTGTCCGCGACTTCAACGAGCACATCTTCGCCTTCATGCCACGAACTTCCTGGTCCGGAAACTGTCGGTCATGGTACAAGAATGGCACGGCCGATGGCCCCATCATTGCACTGCATCCCGGCAGCCGCATTCACTGGTTCCATATGCTTGAAAACTTCCGAGGCGAAGACTATGAGTATACGCTGGACTCGAACAACAGGTTCAGTTTCTTAGGAAATGGGTTCTCTGTAAAGGAGGCGGAGGAGAATCCTACTTGGTATTTAGACACACCCAACAAGTTGTTTTAGATAGATTACATGGAGGGGCGTTCAATTAGATTTGTATTTTACTATTATGTCAAAGCAGAGTGCCCTGGGAGTATATACCTGTCTACATATATTAACGAAATCAAACCAGTCAAGGTTTGTTACTCCACTTGACGCTGTGAGCACCAGGCAGTTTTCATCGCTATGATGCGCAACTCACTATCTACTCTAGGATATCCGTGGCAAAGCCTTGGTTGCTACACGTACATTTAGACCTCAGAGCGGTTCGAGGTGACTCAGAGCTCTGTTTTTGGCTATCAGAAGCTTAAAACGATCGCTGGGAACATACTCCTCGTACGGGATTACCTCGGTACATTTGTCCTGCATCATCAAATATGTAATGGGGCTCCGTACCCCGCATGTTCAGTTTTCCGGTTTGCGGGGTAGAAATATGTCTTTTTAATGATGATCTCGGAAGGTGGCCCGCTTTGGTTGCTCAGACTGGGCCAATGACGAAGATCTGCATTTACCTCACCGTTTTGACACTGTTGGTGTCGCCCATTCTTGCTTCCCGTCCCGCGGAATCGGGCCTTCCACAGAGCTTGAAATGAGCGGCAGAGGAAAATAGATAAGACAGAAACGCATTTAACCAGAACGGCATCGTCATGAGGCATGTTCTCCATTAGTATAAAAGGTTGGACAGTCGTCTTCTTGCAATAATTTCCTGATCGTTGCTTTTGTCTCTCTATCTCTGGCGTATCCGCAACATGATATTCGTAGGCCAGAAGTTGGCTGTTCTTCTTGCCCTTGGTGCATCAAGCGCCTTGGGCCAACAGGTGTATATATCAGCGGATGGTCCTTCACATCGGACAAATTGCGAATCCTGCAATTACACGGCCTCTCCTACATATCATTTTACCCAATTCTCCTTTACTCAAACAGAAACCTACCGGACGGCAACGTCAAGGCCCGCGCCGTTAACTACGGCGTCCTATGCTCCTCACTTCTCAGAATTAAGCACCCTTGTTCCCAATCTTTCCACAACAACATGGGGAAACTGGGATCCAAACGCGACGGCCCAGGCAACCGACTCTGCCAACCCGTATGGTAACGCAGCATGGACTGCTCTATGGCATGCGGCCAATGTTTCCAACTTCACTGAGGTTCCTCTTTACACCACGACAGTCAGTCCCACAACGCTACCAACCAGTGAATTAATTCTCCCCCCAGCCGATTATTTTGGCCCAACAGACTGCTATACGTTTCCAGAAGACTTTGTATTTGGAGTTGCGGGCTCAGCATCCCAAATCGAAGGTGCTGTTGCAATGGAAGGCAAGACGCCAAGTCTGATGGAGATCCTTCCAGGAGCACAAGGAAAATCAAATGACTACGCCACAAATGAGAACTATTATCTCTACAAGCAAGATATCGAGAGGCTTGCTTCCATGGGAGTGAAGTACTATAGCTTTTCCATTGCATGGACTCGAATCCTTCCATTCGCTCTTCCCGGAACACCGGTCAATCAAGAAGGATTGGACCACTACGGTGATCTAATCGATTTCGTCCTTGAAAAGGGGATGGTCCCAACTGTAACCATGTTCCACTTTGACACCCCTCTCCAATTCTATGGAGGTAATTACAGTCAAGCTGCGGATGATGCGTTGATTGGATATGTAAATGGAGGGTATCAGAACGAGACTTTTACTAGTGCCTTTGTCAATTATGGCAAAATACTTTTGACACACTATGGAGACCGAGTCCCAATTTGGTTTACGTGAGTCTCCCTCTACACAATCCCCGCAGATGTCGGCTAACAGATATAACAGGTTTAACGAACCGCTTCTCTACTGTGATAATGGAAAATCAGTAAACAACGTCATTAAAGCACACGCACAGCTCTATCACTTCTATCACGAAGACGTCCAAGGCACCGGGAAGCTCGGCATCAAATTCAACGACAACTTTGGCGTCCCCAAAGACCCCAAGAACCAGTCCGATTTAGATGCCACAAATCACTTCAATGATTTCCAGCTTGCAACGTTCTGCAATCCAATTTTCCTTGGTATCGACTACCCCGAAGCATTTAAAATCACCATTCCAGACTACGTCCCTCTTACCCCTGAAGACCTGGCGTATATTGGAAACACTAGTGACTTTCTTGGTATCGACCCTTATACTGCGACTGTTGTCAGCCAGCCACCAGAGGGCGTGGCAGCCTGTGCCAAAAACTCAAGCTCTCCCAACTTCCCATACTGCGTCACGCAAGAAACACAAAACATCTTTGGCTGGAACATTGGATACCGCTCCCAGTCATATGTCTACATTACGCCAACGTACCTTCGAACTTACCTGTCGTATCTCTTCAATACGTTCAAGAAGCCGGTCCTTGTTTCCGAATTTGGTTTCCCCGTCTTTGCTGAATCCGACAAGGTTGCTGTGGAGGACCAGCTGTTCGATTCTCCGCGGAGCCAGTATTACCTCAGTTTCATGACTGAGATCTTGAAGAGCATACATGAGGATGGCGTCAACGTCATGGGAGCGCTTGCATGGAGTTTCGCTGACAATTGGGAGTTTGGGGATTATACGCAGCAGTTTGGGCTTCAGTATGTGAATAGGACAAGTCAGGAACGTAGGTTTAAGAAGAGCTTCTTTGATCTAGTTGACTTTGTGGCAACGAGGATGGGGAGTTCATAGGATTATTTTAGGAGCTTAATATTAGATATACGACGTCATTATCTCCTCTCGACGACCGTGAAATTAAATCGTAGCTTGTAGTTGGTATATATTTACTAGTGTACACATGTAATATGAGGTCGTAGGTCTTGACGTTGTTAACCCATCAACCACCAGATCAAAACTGCTTATCCACTCCAAACTCCCTTTCCCCCAAACAACAGAATCATTAAATAATAACGCAATATTACCCTTCCGTGACACTGTTATACGTTATTCCATACCCATTATAGGAATATCAGTCATATCAAAGGGAATCTGGAAAGAATCCCATTGCATGTCACTAAAGTCCACATTAAACATCCAATCCGAAACCTCAACTGAGTGTTCGCCCGGTAATGCTTGGTTGTGATTGTTACCATCCTGTATGGTACAAAGTAAGTCCATACTGGCACACAGCGTGCTTGGAAACGGGAATAATGCTTCCACGCTACCTAACAAAACGCCCTCAAAGTCTGCAGTTTCCTGGGTATCGCCGTCTTCTGTAGTTTTTGGCGTATGCAACGACGGGGCTGTTGCATTATTTTCAGCTTCGTGATTCTTGGCCCCTTCGACCCGATTGACACTACTGAGTATCAACTCGGAACTTGGCGTTCTCGTAGCCATTTGCTCCAGCACCGACTTGATGGTACTAAGCTTTTCCGTAAACATGTCGTGCTTCTCTGGCAATAACTTGATTGAGACAATCAGCGGTATGCTGGCCACCATACAGAACCAATTATTTATTGGCGCCACGTAGATAACTTCGTCTCTATAGTAGATCTCTTCAAATAAAGAGGCTATGCATGAGGCTGCCACAATTGGTGCTTTCAGAGATGCCCACGATCGGTTTGGCTTTTCGCAAAAACGGTTGATAAGAATGACACAGACGAAGTAGATAATATGTAACTCCAGGGAAGCTCGGCGGTAAGGTCGACGAACTGATCCATTATAGAGGCGTAACTCTTCGGGCAAGACATTTATCCATTCTTTCAAAGACTCAACAATGCTCGCCGCCTCCTCCATAGTTGGCTGACATTCTAACCGGTATTGGTACTGAGCAGCCGTTATCCTTCCAAGAATGACACAAAGTTTGGTTTTATTGATAAACACTTCGTTGTCTGGGTGAGGAGTAGAAAAATCCTCTGTCGTTGGCATCCGCGTATCGAATTGATGGAAATTAATAGCGGGGGGCCTCCCGTAACCTGCCGACTGAAGCTTGTCGCTATTCTACGACAATTAATTTGATATTATAACAATATGCGAGGAGGTGATACTAACAAATAAGTGCCACCATAATCGGCGACAAATTCCAGCTCTTTTATTATTGCTGTATGTAGATTCCCGATGTAGACCCATGTTCATAGCGTAACGTATTGAAACTCCAATCCAATGCCATGTCCCATCCAGGCTTATCTGTGTTGGAACCTGTGAACTCCTCGTAGCAAGGAGACACATTGATTTCAAGATTATAGTACTGTCTTTTTCGTGGTTAATACAGAGCAACAGTTTTACATTGCTGTAAAAGCTATCTGGCCGAGGCATACGGCTAGAGCTACTTGGATGGCACAAGGCGCTGCCTGCGAGGCACAAACTTTGAACCAAGAGTGGCGAGAGCGGTTGAAAGTCTAGATCAGAACGGTCGAGAACCGGGACGTGTGGAAAAATATGTTTAAAGTAGGTATCGGCGAGTGCCTGAATCAAGGCAGAGGATGGAATAATGGCGGCGCCAGAGATTTGGAGGATGCCTTCGCTGATATCGCTAGGAAACGTTGGTGGAGGTATGGAACTAGACCATTGTGGTAGTCCAGAAGGAGAGAACATGCACTGCTCCCCTAGATATCCCATGAGATTATTTGATTTTGTGGCGGCAGGAGCAGCAACAGCAGGTGGCCGGCTTGTATCTTCTAATCCTTCCCTTTCCGGGATTAGGGACATTGTATCGCTCTCATTTTCGGTCTCGTCATCATTTAAATTGGCAGTGGAGTTGGGGCTTGCGATAAACGGCGGTGTATTCACATGCGCCGTGCGTTTGCGCCGATTATTCCGTATCCTTTGGTGTCGATGTTAGCACGCTCGCTCTCATTAAAGCCTAGGTGGGTAGACTGACTGGCATGTCTTATTCTTCCTTTTACAGTTGTTGCATGGCCCATGGGGAAGTTGTTGAAGGTCGCATTTGACCTGGATGCGATAGTTAGATCTTAATGCAGGGGCGCATGGTAACTGTGCATGCTAACCTTGCGCGAATGACATTGAATGCAAACCACGCCGGCCCGGCGCCGTTGAGGTGCTGTGAAAGTTGACATGTTCCCCAGGGCTAGGATATATGGATGGGACGCAGATTGTAGAATTGCATATTACGGGGACGAGGATGTGCAGGATAGAAGCAGGTTCATAATGATCTCGAGGTTGGATTGTCTGGGAGTGGTCGCCCGGGACCGACGCTGTGGTATCGGCGACGGATCCATGCCATGTGTGCGGGGGATTGCGGGGAAGGGAAGATGCGGGGGATGCGGGGTCTTTGGTGGAAGTGCATTGGTAAAATATTTTAAACGTAAACGCCAACTTTGGAAAGTGTCAAGGTGGAGCTAAATGAGGGGTTTGCTACAAATACTCCACGCAAGCCCACCCTCATTCCTATCATACGGTAGATTCATAATGGGAAGAGTCTAATACCCAACCGGACAACTGTCAGGTCTCTTGCGCCGCTTTTCCGAACTGTCAGCCACAGTGGGTATTTTTTTTGTTAGTTGTTATAGTCGTCTATCGCGGCATTTGAGTTCGGCTATGAAGCCATGGTATGGTCCAAGCGTGCCGAACTTTTGCACCCCATAACCGAATAAGCATACGCCTTTCCATGCCAACTAAATAACCACCACAGCGCAGAGGAAGGAAGCGGCAGGAAAGCGGAATCCTCAATTTGGAGAAATCGGTGGAATTCCGAGATTCCACAATATGACGGCTTTGTGGAGTGCGGGGTGGTTTAAGTTGCGGGAGTAACGTGATCGGTATAATAGAGGGGTGGATTTTGCCGTGCTTGCCCATGCTCACCATATATATAACACATGCCCCTACTAACGCCATAGAAATAGAAGTAAATCGCAGTCCCAAACAATAATGAATACCATGGCTCCGTTATTCAAGATTCCTCCTGGTGAGAGCAATGCGAGAGTTAGAATTATCGACAGCACGGCACGCATTGGTGGCATACCCACTGCATTCTTCTTTACCCCCGAAAGTGCCGTTGAAGGCTTTACCCATATGCCTACAATACCATGCTGGGTTTTCTTAATCGAGCATTCCTCGGGAAAGAAAGTATTGTTCGATCTGGGAGTCCGAAAGGACTGGAAGAACTTGTCGAACCAGGTGGCGACAAGGATTGGCGGGTATGGCTGGGATATCGAAGTCGAAAGGGATGTTTTGGAGATTCTTGCCGACGAGGGTATCACGGGCAGTGATATTGATAGTATAATTTGGAGGTATGTGAATTATGTATTTTATTCGTCGCTTTTCCACGGCTCATGTACGTGTAATGAAAATCGAGAGCTGAGCACTGTCTTATAGCCATATGCATTGGGATCACGTTGGAGATCCGTCCAAATTCCCACCGTCGACGGAACTAGTTGTCGGACCAGGCTTTAAGAAGGCTTTTACTCCCGGTGCGCCTGCCAACATGGCCTCTCCAATTCTTGAGAGCGACTACGAGTAAGTAGAGGTTGCGGTATGACAGATCCTCATAGAAATTTACTGATGCGCCCACCATTTTCCAGAGGGCGTGAACTTCGCGAAATCGATTTCGATCAGGATATAGGCTTGAAAGCCGGCCAACTCAAGGCGTTTGACTTTTTCGGAGACGGCTCCTTCTACCTGCTAGACACACCAGGTCACACTATTGGCCACTTGGCAGGTCTCCTTCGCACCACCACAAACCCAGACACTTTCATAATGATGGGTGGTGATGTGTGCCATCACGGCGGGGAGCTTCGGCCTTCTCCACACCGACCTCTACCGGCTGAAATAAACCCTCACCCATGGGTAAATATGCGACCCAGAATGTGCCCGGGTGGGGTCTTGGAGGATCTGCAGGAGAAACGAGGCCGAACCAAGGACGAAGCCTTCTTTGATCTTGCTATGGGGATGCATATCCCTGAGGCTCAACGAACCGTGCATAAGACACAAGAAGCTGACGCTAGTGATGACATCTTCTTTATCTTTGCTCACGAGGATAATGTGATGGGTGTTATTGATACCTTTCCTAAAGAGGCTAATAACTGGAGGGAAAAGGGTTGGGGTGATCAGGCGCGATGGGGATTTCTTAAGGATTTTGACCCTGCCGTAGGAAACGACTCGCGTCTTAAGTGAGGATGCGACAGTATTCTTGTATATATTAATCGAAATAAGCTAGCCAGTTTATACCTACCGATATTGAATATTTTCATTCTAAGCTTTGGGTTATACTCGTGAACTAATATATTCTTTCGACTGCTGGTTTCTCACGGAGACAAAATGACGTGTAAAGTTCTCGGGGAAAATGCTATTGTATTACAACTAGAGGACGTGAGTCCATCTATTTAGCCATTTAATTTATTCCCAGAAATATTTGTCTGTCTTATCCTCCTCATCCGCATCTGTGATCCGTCTCTGTATCTCCAGCTTCTAACCATGAAATCCAAAGAGTGAAGTCTGCCAGCACAGTCTCAACTCATAGTTAATCTGCCGGGGTCACAGAGTGTATCGAAACCCTTCAAGTCCCTCAAGAATTATCCCGTACTTGTCTGCCTTTCTGTTTTGATTGCGATAGTAGAGCGCCAACAATGTGGTGCCAATTGCGCACATTGAGAACGAGGTGATTGATGCATATAATCCAGGGAAATAGTATGGATCATCCTGACTTCTGAACCACAATGAAGGAGCAACCCCTCCAATGCCCCCAAACATGAGTTGAAGCGGGATTCCAACTTGGCGCTTTGAAGATCCGACGATGTTGTTAACCAGAAATGCTAGCACGGCCGGAGTAGCACACGTCGTCCCAGTGATGGTGAAAAACACTCCTGTGAGCTTTGCACCATTATTGGGGCCCCAACCAATTAGCACCACCCCAATTGTTGCCAGAACCATGAACCCAATAATAAATGGGCTGCGCTTGCGATATTTGTCTGCTAACATCGAGCTCGCGACTGAACAAATAGCTGCACAGATATATGGCGGAGTGACAAGTATTTGGCTCAATGCTGTGTTGTAACCAAATCCCCTGAGAATGGTTGGCGCAAAAAACGACATGGCATACGACCCAGAAGTGATAAAAAAATGTAACAGTGATAGAGCCCATAGTTTCCAATCAGTATAGACTTCAAAAACAACCTTGGGCGTGATCTTGTCTTCCATTTCCTCTCCTCTGTCCTCATTGAGCCGGGATCTGATTCGAACCAGTTCGTCGGCTTTGAGCCAAGGTGCCTTCTCCGGAAAGTCAGAGACGTACAAGTAGATCGGAACCGCCATGCAGATAGTGAGAAGTCCTGGGATGATGAAAATCCAACGCCATCCACGTAAACCACCGACACCCTCCATGTTGCTTAAGCCGTATGATATAATGCCACTAAATCCGGATATGAAAGTGCCGGAAATATACCAGATTGATAAGCGTTGCTGTACCTCGTACCTCTTGTACCAAGATGATATTAGATAGACGCATGCAGGCTGGATGATGTTAGACGTTTAAACCCGTATAATTGATTGTAATACTTACGTTAAACCCGCCTTCAAAAAAGCCGAGTAAAACTCTTAAGGCGATTAATTGAGTGAACTTGGTCACAAAACCAAAGCACATGGCCACAGTACCCCAGCAGATAACCATTAACGTGAGCATTATTTGAGGGCCGACTTTTCGAATGAGAGTGTTGGCAGGAAGTTCAACTAGAACATAGGTTGGGAAGAAAGACAGTAGTGCAACTGAATAGTGATTGCCAACAAGCTTCAAATCATCGACTAACCCAACAATCTTTGCTGTAGAGATATTGCTTCTATCGAATAGAGACAAAGCATAAAGGAGGCACAGCCATGGTAGGACGTGCAGGTCGAGGCGGCGCAAGAGTTTCTTTTCCGCTTTTGGGTCGAGATCAGTAGGGCTGTTGGCATCTTCCACATTCTGGACATGAGTCGAGGAAGCCCCATCCTCCTTGATAAATTCGGCGGCCATTTTATATTAGCGCGGAGGCACGATGAAGAAATCCCAAGTAAGCGTCCGTAGCTGTGGAGCTGATCTATGCATGTCGCAGGATATGCGTGTTTATATATTTATATATTTAGTTGACCGTGAGAGGAGATAATCGGTGTTCGGCAATGTGGACGAAGGGAGTCTAAAAACTGTATAAAAGACGCCGGCTTGGCGAGAGGATGTATGAGTAACCACTGCGCCGACTAGATTGCAAATTCCGGACTGCCGAAAATACATTTGCGTTTATTCCTTGTTTGGATGACGGGCGGAACTAAAGCTGCAAAGTGCATGTCTGCGAGTTGTGGGGAACCCTGTTTACCCCGCATGAGGGAATAGCGGAATGAGCCTGACCCCTATTATTATTCTACCGAACAATGTATCCAGACTATTAGCAGCAAGTGGTCCGAAGCTCGAAGAATACCAGAAATCTTATCGTAGACTAGTAGCAAGTCCAAAGTGCCCAAGGGTAGAAACTACAGGAAACATCACACGGTCGGCAGTAATCAACTAACAAGGCAATTTTGCGGAGATAAAGTTTTCTGAAAAACACCTTCAAGCACCCAGAGATAACTCCAAGACGATGGCGATGCTATAACCGACGCGGGAAGAATAAAAAGCTGCGCCAGATGATTTGACTCGTTCTGATAAACGAGGCATGGACTTTCCCGTATACATTATTTCTCGGGGCTCATATGACAAACAGCGGCTACTGTTTCTCTTCTGAGTTATTATTAGATTGCCGTATATTATTATGTATTCTTAACTAGTCTGCTTGCACTTCTCTAGAACTTCACCAAGAGTTTGCCAGTAGTCTTTCTCCCTTCGAGCTCTTCATGAGCCTTTAGTATCTCAGCCAATGAATATACCTGGTGTATTCTCATCTTTATCTTCCCATTCTTGAGGTAATCAAGTGCGTTGGTGGCATAAAATTCAAACTCTGGTCTTGTTGCAACCATGTTCTTTAGTGCTGATCGCATTACGGAAACATTTTTTTCGCCGAGCCTCTGCATCAATATATCTGGAATTGGTCCACCTGGTGGATTATCTTAGCAACATTTTGAAGTAGAAGATAGGAGCATTTCACATACTTGCGACACCAGTAAACACAACCTTACCGTTGCGCTTTGCGACGTCCATGCTACCTTCCCATGTGTCTTTTCCGACACTGTCATAAACCTAACGGTTTCAAGTCAACAAAGTAAACGGGAGATATATCACAGCAAATTGGCATTACCACGTCAACCCCACGTCCATTTGTGATCTCTCTCACCTGCTCAACCCAGCTACTCTCCGAGGAGGCTCTGTAGTCAAGTACATGTGTTGCTCCATGTTCTTTGGCAAGTGCGCACTTCTGTGGACCTCCAGCTGTCCCGATAACTATAGCACCTATATCTTTGAGTATCTGGCACATCAGTAGTCCCACGCCTCCCGCCGCAGCGTGGACCAACACCGTCTGGCCCTTTTGAACAGCATAAGCCTGCTTTACCAATGACAAAGCTGTCATTCCCATCAAAAGAACGGAAGCAGCGTCTCTGTCTGAAACTTCCGATGGGATTTTTACACATGTAGCTTGGTTCACCGCGGTATATTCAGCGTATCCACCTCGTCCCATCCAGGCGACTCTATCACCAATTTTTAAACCCAGCGGATTCGGCTCTCGTAATGCCACGACTATGCCAGCAGCTTCATTTCCAATAATGTCCGGAAGACATTTAGAGGGGTACACGCCCGTGCGATAATAGATGTCCACAAAGTTGATTCCCGCAAAGGTGTTCTTGACCATAACGTCTCCCTCGTTCAATTTCGGCAGTGGCTCCGTCTCTAAGTACTTGAGCACCTCAGGACCACCAAGTTCCGACAATACTACCGACTTCATAGTAGATGGTAGTGGAGTCATTGTACAGAAAGAGAGAATGTTGAATGGGAGCTATGGTGTAACTCGGCGGGCCTCGTAAAATGCTGAATGCAATATGGATGAAAGTTTGGATTAAGTACAAGCGCTCCACTCATTTGAGATATTCTCTGTATACTTTATGTCTAGTAGTAGGCTTTTGTGCTGATAAATCTCAGGCGATCCTGTCTGAGAAAGTTTTCGGCTATCAGTTCTAGACATTGCATCTCGGCAAAATACTCCTCTCTGCAGTGGCTGGCCACCATGTAGCGAGTGCTCGGCATCGGCATCATACGTTGTATAAAGTCTCCGAATTTGTGCACGAAAGTCTGGGGTAATTCTCGTTTATTCCTTGCGAAATCGATTCCCACAGTATAATATCTAACGGCCAACTGTCACAGATCAGTCCCATCGCATCTATTTCATCATCAGCCTTCCTACGGAGTCAACATACTCCGCAATTATAATAAGACCTCAAACGGCCTGGACAACTAGTCTGCAAGACAAGCAAGTCACCATGGATGCCGCCAAATCTTCTATCATGAAAGTGGTGCACAATTCGCGCGCGGGAGTGCCGTCGGTTCACGGCAAAACAATGGGAGTGTTCACAGGTGACGTCTGGCTAGATCAAGTCATTAGACAGGACAACATGTCTGTAGTTAATGTCAACTTCACGCCATGTGCGAGAACCAATTGGCACCGCCATGAAGGAGGCCAACTGCTGCGGGTTACAGCCGGATCAGGATGGATCTGCGAGAAGGGAGATCAACCTAAACGGGTCGCTGTTGGGGATGTCATTTGGTGTCCCCCTGGATCTCACCACTGGCATGGCGCTGATGACGGAAGCTATATGGTTCATGAGGCTGTTACACTGGGGAAAATTGATTGGTATGGAGAGGTGACTGAGCAAGAGTATGCCGCAAAAAAATAGGATTATTTATTACTCGGGGAACGAAAGAAATAATGTACATAGCGACTAAACAAATAGATATAATGGCACATTAAAAAAGCCCACTAAATGCACCTGATGCCGTTTGTCAACCTTCGATTTTCAGCATTGAGGGCATGCGTTTTCGAGACCTTCTATAGTTTAGTAAAGGGCCCCAAATAGGAGAGGGCTCGCTGTAATGATGGGCCTCAAAATTGAGAGATGCCCCACGGCAATTATACTCTGGCTATGTCTTCCATTGGTTTTCTTTGGCATGCCCTGCCAATTTATAACGGTGCAAGTTGGTGTTTGCTACATACAATTTGCATAATTCGGCTTTGAGATGTGGTCTCAAAGCGGCTATCTAATAATTAATAAACTCAGCAAATCCATGCTCGAGACTCCTCTCTGGCTCAAGACATACATATTGACATCCATCAATTTCATGATTGCCACCTGCGTCTATATTACATTCTATAAACGAGCTCCAGTAGTCAAACCCCCCATTGTCCCTGATCCTTCTTTCGTTACATGATAACCAACGATGGTCGACTGCTTCCCCTTGAGGGACTGCATCGACTTTGCCCGTTGTCATCATGTTCTTTGGCGGCGGGCCCAAAATATCTGACAGGCTTTGTTCTGGATAATCCAGATGTTCGTATCCCTCCTCGGTTGTCACCTCGTCATCGGTGGATATTATGATTGGAAAATTGCAATTTTCCGAAGCCGTTGGAATAGGTGGCATGGAATCTCTGAATGAATATATTTGTGGTGTAGGATATGTGGATGAGGAGGTAGTTGCTGCCTTGAACGGGTTATAGTGCTCTTCATACCCACATCGTGGCCATGCTGAGGCTAGTGGCCTGGGGAGGTTATCCGTTTCCATTTCTAGTTCAGATGCGGTATCTGACAGCTCGGTATCGTCTTCACTTTCGGTGTCTTTCCAGTCTTGACAGAAGACAGCAGTGAACCCCGAGACCTCCTCCCCAATTTCCAGAAACTTTCGCCGCCGAGACCGATGTGTTTTGCGATCAAAGGGCCGGTTCCATTGGTCGGTAAAGACGACCATCACATGTGTTCCTTTATGTTTAGTGGCTCGCCGCCGGGCCCAAAAGGACTGGCGAGGTCTACATGTCAAGCAAGGCCGACCCACACGAATCACATCTGAGTGAGGCATTCTGAACAGGCGCTGGCACTGGTGTTCCGTAGATAAGCTTGTATCAAGTAGAATAACAAACTATGTGGCATACTATCAATGCTCTCCAACCATTTTATCTTCCATTCTTTTGCGATTTGAATCCATTTCGTTTGACTGTTGACTGCCGTCTGAGCTGCCGCTGTACATACTTGGCCGGTGTCGCCCCGTCGTCGGCGCATTGCCGCACCCGCAGTAAGTAGCATCGGTAATGTGTAGCGGTATACTATAGCCGCACTTGCCACTACGGCACAGCAGATCCGGATTTGGCCTCACAATGCTTTAGTTACCATCGGATATCCAAAGGTAGCAATAGGGGTGTAGAAACGCCGTTGAGAACTAAAATTATAGGGTGAGTAACGGAGAATCCCAAGCTCACAGGATTACGTAGTTATTACTGTTGGTATAAATATTGTTTTTTATTAACTCTTATAATTAAGTAATTATTATTATTCTGCTTTCTCTTCCGTATTTGTTTTCTAACGTGATTGATTGAAGTTCAAATATCCACCATGAGTTCTACGATACCAGACAACTTCAATGGCCCATTCGACGTCGAGGTTGTGACTAAACCGACGCCTCAGATTCGAGAGTCCACCGATGCCATTCTCAAGGTCTCTTCGACAGCTTTATGTAGAAGCGACTTGGTGTGTAATATTTTGAATCATAAGATTTACCATCCTATCAAAATTATCTAGCACTTACTTACCTTCGAATGGAATTTGTACTTGTTTCATAATTAGTACTGTACATAACTCGGCGTAATTGCTGTCATCTCTCTGAACTTGTACTTGAGATGCCAATTTAATACTGTATGAAGCATGTTAATTTATGAAATTCCACCACAGTATTGAATTGCATAATTTAGCAATTCTAGCCGTAGTTTGTGACCACGGACCAGAGCTACCGGTACAGCAAGCCAGCTTGGCTAGCCAAGGCCTAGATTCAATCACGAGTCTGTATAGTGGATTCAATAACAGCCTTGAGGGCTGAAATAACTCTACCGCGACTCGAGTGCTGCCACCAGACATGCACCCTACCCTGTCAAAATTGTTGGATTGTCCAATTAGCTCTCATCTCCCGTCGCCCACGTTTTCCCATTCAGTCCGGTCAAGCCACCCAGCCCGGCCATCCTTGCCGCGCTCATGATATGTAGCAATGAATCCTTCGTGCCAAGCCAATCAATCATGCTGCATGATCCGCAGCGTTTATTTCGATTTCTTTCCTTTGGTTAAAGGTGGCGGGGGTGCCCATACTCTGCTGATCGTCATGGACCCTGATCGTCGCTTTGCTAGGCAGAGAGGTCAATAGCCATGCGCTCTCAATTTGCGACGACGATGAGTCTGCGCCTACTTCTACTTGCAATTGCGATTTCGGGTAGGCTATAGCTGGCATCTTTACAAGGCCTTCACCTGCTGCTTTTGGTCTTGCATATTAATATATTCAATAGATACCTCGGCTGTATACTGCAACTCATCTCGTGGTATTGGTAGGACTGGTTTTAGAGTTCCTTCGAATCAAGAAGAGCTAGAAGCATATTATGCAGGCTGCACAGAGATACGGGGAATTGTCGACATTGCAAGCAATTATACAGGTCGATTCTACCTCCCGAACGTCACGTCAATTAGCGATGGCATCACGACTCTGCCTAGACATTGGGGTGGCTACTACGACATACATCCCCCACCATCGCCATTACTTACCTCAATCGAGCTCCCTGACCTCAACGACACCGATACAATAGATATCGCCAATGTGCCCGCACTTACGGCTATTTCATTTCCGAACCTGACTGTTTTGAATGGCTCTCTTTCTGTTACTGGAATTGAGGACTGCCATTTGAACTTTCCATCTCTGAAGTCCGCCTCTTACAGGCTGGATGTTACTGGAAACAGCAACAAGTATGTTATGTTCTACAAGATGCATCCACAGCGTTTGACTCCTAACTTTGCAATTTGTAGATTGGACTTCCCTCGTCTCGCCAGCGTAGGGGATCTGAAGGTATCTAGGAACCCTGCCGGTGATATCGACAGACACTACTTGCTCGTTGATCGTGTCAACCAAATTCCATTGGATATTATCTTTCCTTCGTTGCAGAATGCTTCCTCAGTTTACCTTCAAGGAAACATCTCAAGGTAAGAATGCGATTGAGCACAACTGAAGTACGCTGCTGATTGGAGTGTTAGCTTGTCCATGCCACTGATATCCGGTCTATCGGAACGGGGGTTTATTACAAAAATAAGAATACTCACGCATGGAAATCCACTGAATATAAGCATTCCAAATCTTTCAACGGCTAGCCAAATCTCCGTTGCTGGAACAATTGGATCGTAGGTCACACATGAACCGACCATCATTTCGCCCAACTAATTTATATTAGCATGTCCTTTCCCATCCTCCTCAACGCCGAATCGTTTGAAGTTAACACTTCCACCCCGTTAAATATTACTCTAGAGCCGCTTCAACGTGTATCGCGTCTCCAACTTTATGGCAATATCACCGCGTATACACTCCCTCCGTCCCCTTCCACCGCCCCCAACTGTGCCCACCGCTAACTAGTCCCTAGCCTATCCTTGTCCTCAATCACCGAGATGGGAAGTGTCTTCGTCGAAAGCAAATTTGACGGTTTCGATTGCGGCCCATTCTTCGCTGTTAATGAGCGCGTCAATGGCGATCCACCGAGTTCATACTACTGCACAGGCCCAATTTACCCACCAAAGAGCCGGAAGCCTCTGAAGCTGGGACTTGGGATTGGACTTGGAGTCCCTCTCTTTTTAGCGATTGCGTACTTTGTATTTTGGAAGCGCCGAAAGGCGATCAGAGAGCAGAAGAAGGGAAATAAGCCTCCGGAGTATGAGTTGGGACTTCCACCTACCTACGCTACTGATGGTCCGCCAACGTACGATGCATCCGAAGGAGAGCGGGGGAGCGAGCAACGCGCCGCAGATATAGCGGGTGCGCGCGCGGGGGATGAGAGTGATGCATGGAGTGGGGACGTGGGCGGGAATATCGGGGGGGATGCGACAGCGCGCCCGTCCTGAGGATGGAAGTAGTGCACACCAGGAGGGTGCTTCGAGAAGTCGAATTGCATAAACAGTGCGTTACATGCCCTTTGAACGTTAATACTGTAATATATAATCCATATTCAATACAGAAGTATGCCCAAGAAAAATAGACACTGATTTATCAATCGTTGCGCCTTTTGTATGCGATGAAGATGTTATTGGTAGGCCACAGGAATAATTATCACATGTAGGTTAGTTATCAATCACACCTGATACACACCAGACTAGAGATGTCAGAACCGCGCTTGCTCCCCCATTGACACTGCGCTTAGACACCCCGCGCCCCGCATCTCCCCGCACTCACATCAGCCGGAGTAATTAACCGGGCTAACTCTAACCCTCCTTAGGTTAACATTCGGACATCAACATCGACGATCTAGAAGTCTTATTGATGGAAATTGTTTCAAATTCCACTGACGCCTCTTGGCGTTCAACCAAGCTATTATAAAATCTATGTTCGGGGAAGCAACACAGCCGACGCCAGGAATGAGACAAGATTACCCCAACTTTTCCCATACTCTGGTCATCGGGCTTCGGAAAAGCTCTTTCGCGAGCGGCGTATTTTTGTAGGCGCGACTTACAAATGTCTCCTCTGCAAGACTCAATTTGATGGAATAACTATGCAGTCACGGCCGGTGATTGCAAGAAATTCTTCCGCAAGAAGCCTTTCCTAAACTGAGGTGAAGGTTGTCTATATAATGTGATGATAGCCTGTAAATTGTAGAAATTCCCATTGGCACTCAATCAAGTCTTTCATAATATTCAACATGCTTTTCACCAAACTCGGTGCTGCGGCAATTCTCCTTGCCCCCGTTGCTCTCGCTGCCCCAACGACAGAGGTATCATGTGCACGCTGCGATGAAGAAGCCCATGGCTTTGCATCACTCAATGGTGGCACTACGGGAGGCAAAGGCGGCCGCATTGTCACGGCCACCACGCATGCTGACCTTGTCAAGTATGCGGCCATGGATGAGCCGCTGATTATTCGTGTCGATGGAGTTTTGACATCTGAGCCCAAGGGTTTTGAGGTCCCGATTAAGAGCAATAAGACTATTATTGGCGTGGGACGGAACGGCGCTGTTGTAGGCGGTGGGTTTGGGATTAATAACCAGAGAAACATCATTTTGAGGAATTTGGAGATTAGAGACACTTATATCCCGACGGATTATAATGGGAAGTCGAAGGATTGGGATGGGATTCAAGTTGACACTGGTGTGAACATTTGGATCGATCAATGCAAGGTATGACCTCTCAGAGCATATCCTTTCAGACATACTGACGTCCTGATAGTTTGCAAGAATGGCAGACGGCTTGATTGATCTGCGGAAGGACACAGACTATGTCACCGTATCAAATAATCTTCTTTCCGAGCACAACAAGGCCTTCGGAATTGGCTGGACGGACAATGTAATCTCCAAAATGACGGTAGGTTTCCATTTTCCTACAGCAGAACCAATTGAAATATAAACCCCGTACTAAATCCTTTTCCAGATCAACGACAACTTCTTCAACTCAACAAACCAACGCGGCCCCAGCGCCGACAACCTCAAGTACTGCCACATGTACAACAACTACCACCTGAATATCACCTCCTACGGCAACTACGCTCGCGGCCACACCCAACTCCTCGTCGAGAACTCCTACTACGAGAACGTCAATGACCCCGTCGTCGCCGGTCCCAATGCGACCATCAAGAGCAACTGGCTCAAGTTCAAGGATTGCACTGGCGAGAGGCATCTGGATGTGAACAGCAAGAAAGTGTTTGATGCTAGGAAGTTCTACGAGTACGCATTGAAGGATCCTTATGATCTCCCAACTACGATTCCGCCGTTTGTGGGCCCTGTCCTGGATATCGGTGTATAGAGAGGTGAAATAATGCGGATTGCTGGGGTCGAAGGGGGCTTTCGCAAGTGCATGGATGATAATGCATAGTTACGAATAGTTATTAAATAATACTACATGATTTTATGTTACTGCTGATTGCTGGAACTTGGAGAAGAGTTTTTGACAGCTGGGAGTTGGGCCGGTTGGGTGTGTCCAATTCATGTGGTAAAGTTGTTTTTATAAATGATATGCGCATATAAATAACAGTTCCGCCTCCTTTTCACTTACTTCCATCTCAGCTAGTTCAAGACAATTTGCTATACCAAATATATAACCACTCCCAAATAACCATCTTAACCCTGGATCTCGCCCTCTACAACCTCCTCCACCTCAGAAGCCTCGGCGTCATGCTCTACAATATCCTCGACTTCCTCGGCCTCGGCATCACGCGCTGCAATGTCCTCGACTTCTTCGGCCTCAACATCACGCTTTGAAACCTTCTCCTCCTCAGCCTCCTCATCGGCACCATCTGCAAACCACTCCGTATCCTCATCGTCATCAACCGATACTTCACCATCGACATCACGCCCCTCCATATCAGGAGCAACATCAGCCAAGCGTCGCACGACGCGCTCATTCTGCTCCTCACCCAGCTCAGGCGCCCTAACCACCTCCGTGTCGGAGATCTTCTCATACCACTCATCATCATCACCTCTAATATACTCCTTCTGATTACCCTCCGCATCCTCCTCGCGCCTCAGCAACTTCGTACACTGCACATACGCGCTCTTCATCGTCTTCCCCTTGGCACTGAGCTTGCTCAGTGCCCAGTGTGACTTGCTCCTTCCCACCGTTGAGCCACCACAGCTATTATCCGTCTTGAAGAAGATGGTGCACCCCGCATTGACACCGATGTAGCCGCCGCCGACAGTGAAGATGAAAGAGCGAACATTGTTGGGGAAGTTGACGCAGTGCACACCCCACCCGGACTTGGTCACGTCGTAGGCCTTGTTGATGCAGTTCTCGGACTTGTAGGTGGAGAGACGCCACTTTTGCTTGAAGACGCCGACATCTTGGAATTTGCATGTTGCGTCGGCGATGCCGGCGCTGAGGGCTAGGACTGGGAGGAAGAGGTTGAGCTTCATTGTGACTGTTTGAAGGTGTTTTCGTTTGATGTAAAGAAGAATATGGAGATATAGAATCTTGCTTTCTGCAAAAGGAATATGATTGAAGATGAGAGAAAACGATCATACTTATACCCCAGCCAAGCCCTCAAAACGGTCCGTTAGGGAGGCATATTACAAACAGTACTTTTATCTAGCTTCCTCATGAAGCTCTGGTTCCATGAGTTCGCCCGACAAAATCCAGACCATCGACAACTTTCGTCCTTCCATCCACTCATCACACAGTCACTTACCTCACCCCTTTGCCAAAGTCGGGTAAACAATCCGGCCACCGCGTGGCTAAGCAGGCACACTCTACCGCGCTAAAAACCTGTCTGCCTCGCGGCAGCGGCAACTTGTGTCATTTAGGAAACAATCCTTAGGGTTAGACTCAACGCCATGCACCGTTTACCGAACCCGTGTCTGCTAGAGGGCGCACCACTGTCATCACCATTGATCTGCCTCTCGATGTCGCGTGCCTCCTATTAAACCGTTGCTGTCAACCACACATCGCCCCACGCCGATCGCACGGCCCCCCTGTACCTCGGAGGCGATCCGAGCTATGATTCCACCTCAACCCTGATAGTTCGCTTTCTTGACCCTCTAAAGTCCGTCAGACGGGGTGGCAAACTCCCCACAACTTGGTACGCGACTTAGTTGGGGGAACGATGCGAGTCCGATGCGATGTTCCTAGGCACCTACCACCGTAAGCGAGGCTGAGACCAGGCACAGCCATCTAGAACCCTGTAGGAACGGCTATTTATGGAGCAGAACGCCATTTGACATATGGGCTTCATGTAACGTTGTCAAAGGTCGGAAAACTCCGAACCTTATCTCTCCTCTTAACGTCGAGGTTTTCATTATATAATTTGCTCCGTAGACGCGGGGTTCGGCCTCGAATAAAAATCCGTCTGCTTCATCTCTCGTGGCACACATGTGATTATCATCGTCGTCGTGACCGGGTAGGCGTATGATAACTTTGCGTATTTTCGGAGTGGCCCGTTGAAACCAGAATCATAACCAGACCTACGTATTTGAAGTCATATTATCCATATAGCAATTTCAACTCTCATAAGGTCAGATGGTACAGGGTCATTCTGTTAAGTGAGTATATCACATACATCTCCAACGAGAACACGGGCAGTTTTTGGTATGCTCGCTATTGTTATAGTATGATAGCAGTGCAGGAAATTAAAATAGAGCAAATAAGGTAGATAGACGTAGTATACACGGTTAATAAATTACGGGTCGTAACAGCAACTACCCGACTCAGTTAAGTTCTTGTAAACAACATTCCGGTGGGGTGAAGGCGGGGTTAGCGGGGCTACTATATTACCGGCATCTAAAACCCCACCACAACGGCACTTCCAGGCGTGATCTTCCTCGATAGACCACCCAGAACAGCCCTGCTAGATTGTTATATGGAATTTCAAGTCTTCTAGATGTGGGGTAGAAACCTTGTTGACCGACCATCCAAGGTTGGCCCTGACGCCAAACCGGCAAAAGGGGCAGGTTTCATGCCGGTTGATGAGGTTTATTTAAACTTTCCCCCGCTTGAGTTTATATTTTCAAAAGATAAGTCAACGTGGAATGATAGAATGAGGGGTATTATAGAATGATGATAGAAATATCGGCTAATTGGATCGTCTATTTAGAAAAAGTAGTATATAGGGCATCTATTTATCGTTTTCCACCAGAGGAATATTTCTCAGCTCAAAATTCATTTTCTATCTAAATCTGGTGCCCTGCACAACTTCGAGATGAAGCTCTCAATCAAAGCATTATTTTGCGCTGCTACGGTCGCCATGCCTGTGTTAGGGGCAACCTTCACCAACCCCGTCTTGTGGGAAGACCTGGCAGATCTCGACATATTCCGCGTCGATGATACCTACTACTACTCCGCTTCCAACATGCATTACTCTCCAGCCGCCCCGATTCTCAGCTCAAAAGACCTCGTCAACTGGGAATACATTGGCCATTCCGTTCCCACTCTCGACTTTGGCTCCAAATACGACATGGCCAATGGAGAGACTGCATACGTCAAGGGAATCTACGCATCAACTATGCGATACCGTGCAAGCAACAAAACATGGTACTGGTACGGCTGCATCGAGTACACAGGCACATACGTCTACACCGCGCCTTCTGCCGCAGGGCCCTGGAAGCAGGCAGCTAAGATAAGCACCTGCTACTACGACGCCGGCCTCCTCATCGATGACGACGACACAATGTACATCGCCTACGGCAACACCGAGCTCTCAGTCGCCAAGCTCTCCTCAGACGGCCTCTCCCAATCCCAAGCCCAAGTCGTCTACAACACCCCCTCCTCCATCGGCACCCTCGAAGGCTCACGAATGTACAAGAAAGACGGGGCATACTACATCTTCGTCACCCGTCCCGCAAACGGGCAATACGTTCTCAAGTCCACCAGCGGCCCCTTCGGTCCTTACACGGTCAAGGAGCTCCTCCTGAACCTCGGCAGCCCCATCCCCAACGGCGGCGTACCCCACCAGGGTGGCCTCGTCAACACCCAAAACGGTGACTGGTTCTACATGGCCTTCATCGACAGCTACCCCGGCGGCCGCGTCCCAACACTCGCCCCCATAACGTGGGGGTCCGACGGCTTCCCCGTCCTCAAACTCGTCAACAACGCCTGGGGCGTCTCCTACACCGCTCCCCTCCCCTTAAACCCCGTGTCCCACACCGGCACCGACTCCTTCCCCGGCACCTCCCTCAGCCCGCAATGGGAATGGAACCACAACCCCGACACGTCCAAGTTCTCCGTCTCAGACGGCTTGACTCTCAACACAGCAACCGTGACAAACGACCTCTACCACGCCCGCAACACCCTCAGCCACCGCATCCTCGGCCCCACGTCCTCGGGAACAATCATCCTAGACATCTCATCCATGGCTGACGGCGACCGCGCCGGCTTCGCCTGCCTCCGCGACAGCAGCGCCTGGATCGGCGTCCGCAAAGACGGCTCCACTACCACGCTCTCCATGTACACCGGGCTGGCCATGACATCCAGCTGGGCGACCTCCTCCACCGGTTCCGAAGTCGCTAGCGCCGCCCTCTCCGGGACTAAAGTCTGGTTGCGGATTTACGCGGATATCAATGTGGGGACGGGGAAGGAGGCAAGCTTTTATTATAGTACGGATGGGCAGAGTTATACGAAGATGGGGAGCCTGGTGTTGGGGAATGCGTGGCAGTTTTTTATGGGGTATAGGTATGCGATTTTCAACTTTGCGACGAAGGCGCTTGGGGGCAGTGTCAAGGTATCGTCGTTCACGGTTGATGCGCCGGGGAAGACGACGTCGGGGTGAGAATAGGACGAAGAGGTTGTTGGTTTTGTGAGCCGATTTTGGATGTTTATATTTCGTTGAGCTATATTTCTGTGTATATGGATGTTTTCCTCCCCTGAAAATACGTCGATGGGATGCCGTGCTGTGGGCTCTGCAGGGTGGAAGCATTATTGTCTCGTGGATAGACACAGACCATGGCACGCCAATGTAGCCCATGGAAATATATAGCCAGTACGGCAGATTTTGCATACCCCCTTGTTGCTCGTTAACACCCTTAATTCAACGGCAATTGTGCTGGGTAGGGCATTTGAGTCTCCTTTACCAGGAGTAGAGAGGAGAGATGTGGATGGAGATTTCACATAACACGACTGAGAGATACAGAGGAAATAAAAACAGTGAGTGGGGGGTGATGATAGTGGTAATTCTTCCCTTCCTTCCCCAGTTCCGCATCCCCACTCCACCCCAAAGTAGAGCAGAGCAGAAAACAACAGATCAAAAGAGAGGAGTAACTATGTATATAACTACCCTCATCCTCCCCCCCATACAATCTTGCATCCCCTCTCCCCTCCTCCCCTCACATCGACCTCCCCAGGCAATACCCCATCCAGAAAACCCCAGCAAAATAAAACGCCCAAGCCATCCTCCTCAGTCCGTCTATCCATGGACAGAGTAAGCTCGAAGCAGCCCCGCAAAAAACGCCACAAGCCATCCTTCTCGCCCCCCTAGACGCCGCGAGGCGGGGACGAGTAAGCTCGAAGGCCGTTGTTATCTATCCCATCGCTATCATATCTATCCAGTTCGTACAAATGCGTTAAAGAGGTCTAAGCTGTCCTCCTCGACCCCGAACCCGATCCAGTGGGTGGGTGAGTGAGCTTTGATTGAAAGCGCCGAGGTGAGAAATTGGTGTGAAAAAAAAGGTTGGTGAAAACAAAGAGTGCTGATAAAAGAGGTGAAGGACAGGCGAGAAGTTGGTGGAAATTGAGTGTGAGAATCCGAAGGGGAAAAAAGGTTAGGCGAAGATAAGGAAGCTGAGCGCGAGGAGAAGGAGTGTCATAACCGTCATCGTCGTCGTCGCATCGGTGCAGAGCACCCAGAACACCTCAACCTCAACCTCGGCACCCCTAGATCGCCTCCCAAGCCCCCCCAACCTCGCCCTCAACAACCTCCTCCTCCCTCTCCCCGGTACTCCCCTTGCCCCTCCGTCTCCTCACCCTCTCGCCCTCCCCATCAAGCACCTCATACTCAGCCTTAACGATCCTCTCCGTCTCCCTCTCCCTAAACCCCCTCTCGGCCTTCTCCACCATGCCCTCCAGCCCCAGCGAACTCGCCGGACTAGCCTCGTTATCGTACGTATAGAAAATCTCTTCATCGCCTCTCGGCACACCAGGAGGCACCATCACCCCGTCGTGAAGGGCTTCCATGTCCCGGCCGTCGGCGCACGAGTGGTCGAGGCATTCGTCGTGGGCGTGGGAGAGGGCGGTGGAGCGGGGGGAAGTGATGGGACCGCGGGTTAGACGCTGTTTGTGCG
>LNAR01001973.1:0-32265 GCA_001630585.1 Pseudogymnoascus sp. BL549 | reverse complement strand
TTCCCTCCATCTTCCTTCTGTGCGTTTGCAATCATCTCCAGATACTCGGGGTCAATAACCGTCAACCCTTCCACCCCCACCGCATCCACTGTCTTCGTATCAACCACCAGCGTCGCAATGAAAGACGCCGGCTCAGTTGCGGATGCGTTCTCACTGAGCCTATGGTGACATCCCGGATATTCACAAAAGCTATCACCCGGTCCAAGAAGCTCCATCGGCTCCTCGTTCATGCCATTGAGAATATAGCCCGATTGGATATACGCAGTGACGAATGCGCCAGCATGAGTGTGCGGTGGCGTGGATCCGTTAGGAGACAGCTCGATTAGGAATGACACGATGGATTTGCCAGGAACATGTGGGATTTCGTATCTGTAGAGGCATTTGACGGCTGGAAAAGGCCGACTGGGGCCCAATTAGCCCAGGGAAGCAATACGAAAGGATTAAAAAGAGTAGATTGAGGTGTTACGAACCGAGGATCGTAGGCTGGCTCTGTGGCCGGAAGTTCTGGCTTTGAAGTGGCCATGTTGGGCTTAGAAAGAGAACTATGTATGTGGGATATTGAGTTTTCGGAGTTAGTCTCAAGTTTCTGGTGTTCATATGAGGGTTGTCTCAATTTGAATATTTTCTGTGGCCAAATATGTTACCAGATCTCAGCAAATCCACGGCTATAATATGTGCGACTTCTAGTTATCGAAACTTGGCACACAAATCTTGTCATACTTCAAACCGATGAATCTCGCCCACTAATTTGCCCACCAGATCTACAGATCTTGGACGACGAGGCGCATCATGGAGAACCAGATCCTCTCTGAACCACGAGACTAACAAGACTGACCAACATGTGATGACTCGTGAAACCCACGATCGGCCAGATTTTAGCCCGGCAGTACCTATGACGACGATGATAGATCTGCAGGCCAGAGCGTCAAGCTTGTGTCACTGGAAAACAGGTGAGTTACATGCATATTACACCTTGAATTATCAGTGGTTGAGAGAAGTCTCGGCGAGAACATCAAATAGGCAACGCGACGGAGCGTTGTACCAGCTGATCAATAGCGGTGAAACTTTGTGCAAAGTCGTTTAAAGCCCCATTCCATAAAATGAAAATTTGGTAGCGTAATTGCGTACAAGTTGAGAGCTGAAATTTATCACATTTTCCTACATGTGCAGTACAGTCTCCACTACCATGCATAGCTCACTGCATAATTTCTTCCTCTGAACCGTGAGCGTGATATACTGGCTGGTTTCATGCACTGCGATTTCACACACTCGTTCCCACCTTCTCTCGCTTGCCATTGCAGGACATTATGCAGCTGCAGGCGATGTGTTCAGTATTCCTCGGGGACTGTCGGACATCCTTTGGGTTGCATGCTGGGCCATCCCCTGGACCCCCACTTAGTCAACCGTCCCGCCAACTGCTGAATGCATAAGTTAATTTGGAAACTATTTGCCGTTGGGCCCGGGGACAGATGTCTTGCATATTCGTGATTTGCAGCATCGTTGTTTCCCAAATGTGATCAAATTCGGCTCTCAATTGACACCCAAATTCCTCTTTAGGCAATGTTGTATATATTGCCTATTTGATAGTCAAGCCCACATCTCTCTAGCGTCCATGAAATCACAGGTTCCATAGGTTCCATACCAGAGTATGACGAACACCCTGTAGATCATAACACACTCCATGAATACATAGCTCAGTTAATCGGTAGCTACTTGTGGGCAGGCCATGTACGTCTGATCTAAATACTGTTGAGAGACAATAGGCCTTGTCCTCTGACTGATCTGATAACAAATTTTTGGAGGCATTATGAAATATCCTCATTCATATTTGTTCGCAACTCTACTTGCAGTATTGATCAAGTGATTTGAAACCAATCCGCTGCTCTTCGCCATCCTTAACACTGCCCACCCATGCGCCAATATTCCATCTTCGACAAGTCTATAACCTCGACTCCATCCTTGCCCCGCCAGTCATCACCAAAGAACTTCTTGCGGGCGTCTATCTTTGAAATCTTCCCATTTACCGTAAGAGAGATTTCCTCTCCGTCTTGAAGCCAATAGATGACTGTCGGTTGCTTGAACAACATCAGTCCAGTCTGTTCTGTGAGGTCATTTCGAAGGTCGTCAAAGCTGGGTTGCTTCGCTGATGACTTGACTTTCACAATAGCGGCAGCGCGCTCCTTATACTCAGTATCGGCGAGAGGTAGGACAATGGCGTCGGCAATGTAGGGGAGAGAGAGGAGGGCGCTTTCGACTTCGCCTGTATGGACAGTGAAGCCCCAGAAATGCAGAACTATTTAAGTTAGTGAAGTAGTTTGAATATGGGTAGGATTCGAACCATCAATGTTTGCGCGACCATGGAGAACATAAGTATCTCCGACCTTCTCAGCACAATCCCCCGTCTTGAAGTAACCCTCTGAATCAAAAGCCTTCTCGGTCAAGGTTGGGTCATCCGCAATGTATCTGGTTTGTTAGCGCTCTGCTTCTACATGGACGCTTTTAATTCATACCGTGAGAACATTGAGGGAGCCTTGAGTCGCATTTCCCCGTCCACAAGCTTCACCTCAACTCCCGATACCGGTGGGCCAATTGAGCACTAGCACGCACGCAGTCAGCATCACATCGCGGTGCGCGAGAAGGCTCTCATTACCATATCAGCATAATCGGGGTTTTCCCATCTCATGCTGCAGATCAAGGTGACCTCTGTTGACCCGTACAAGTTCAGCAATGGCTTTCCACGACGGAGCTCCGTCCATCGCTCCTGGGTATGCGGCGAAAGGAGCGACCCAGAAACTCCTGCAACCTTGACCGCAATCATCTCTCGAATATAAATCTCTGTCTCTGCAGGGGGCAGCACAGCAATATGGTCATCAAAGTACTTTGCGAGCCTGTCGTAACCAGTAGGCGCAACGTCAAATACGCTGACACCGCCTTGTCTAATGCGTTCCCAGAACCATTCTGGGTTGAAAACGCCTCCACAGGTCTCTCTAATCACCATTAGCATACCACAGAAGTATTACACATGCAAGATCAACACCGGAGAAAACTTACAGACAAGCTCCGGACATCAAACTTGGAAGAATGCCAAAAATCCCACCCATCCAGTTGCCCGGCTTTTGGTTTAGAAACACATCTTTTTCCGTCATCTTCCACGTTCCAATTCGCTCGCGCGCAGAGGCAAGAAGAGCCTGGTAGGAGTGAACAACACCCTTCTGCTTTCCCGATGTACCGGAAGTGAAGAACAGTGTACCATTCTGGGAGGATAGGCTCTTGGTGCTCACGCTTGTCTCGTATTCGGGAGATATAGAGCTATCGAGGCATGACGCTTGTATTTCGACAAACGGAAGTTTAGGGTTGACTCCGCTGTCGCTCGCGGCACACAATGCTTTGACAGCTTGAACTTTTTCGGCGAGCGCGGGGGCATAGAGTAGGGCCAGAGGCTTTGCGAGCTTGAAGTAGCGTATGACGTCCTCTGGCTTGACAACGATGGCTATAATAGAGTGAGCGTGATGAATGACGGACCATGATGGGGGGACTGCTTACACTGTGCTGACATGGCAGCGCCGAGGGAGAAGATAGTAAGCATGGATGTTACGTATTCCAGTCCCGGTGGAGCTATCAGAAAGATAAATTTGTCCTGGCTAGCGGACTCTGATCCATTCTGGAGCAGCTCATCCTTCAATTTCTCGCGGAGTGAAGCAACTCTTTGCAGCAACTGCCCAGCAGTGGCAGTTTTCCCCGTTGAATGATCTCGAAGTATAATCCTCTCGGGGTCTTCCCGTGCACGCTGAATCAACTCCAGAAACGGAGAGACGGGGGGAAATAAGAGTTGCATTTTAGCACGGCGATGCTTTGAACGGAGGAAAAAGAAGAGGTTCTCTCAGGCTGTCGTACAGTATGTGACAGATATATCAAGAGGAAGAGCAGTAGATGATCGCAAAAATTTGTAAGAGAAGAGACTGACCACAGCCACCTATTGATTTGACTCTGGGCTCGGAAAAGTGAACCAGTGCTGGAGGTCCCTTTGTCTCAGCAGTGAACGCACCTCAGGTACTCGCTGGTGGGGTAGGGTTGCTATTAGGAGGGGAAGCTGCAACGGAATCAATTCCACCGGCGGTGTAGATGCATTATTCTGTTTCCTCTGTCGTTTCACAGCATCTTCGAGGACTCGGCTGGCGACGTCCGTATGTACCTACCGTGAACTATCCTTGCCATGCGCTTCATTCCGGGGTGGGACAATAGCTGAAAGTCATGCAGACCAGGGAGCTGGGAATCCTAGAATGGTAGATATCGACGGTACTGTACTCCACTATTAGGAAATATGTAATATATATTCTCATCCTAGTGAGTGGCTTAATGGCCTAATTGGGTATATTGGTTGGAACCCTTGTCCCCCGGGTGGGCCCCTATAAAAACCCGCTAGTGGGCGATCGGCACAAGGACCGACCCACTCGGCTGGTGCACCCACCAGGACCCTGGTTCTTAAATCCCGGGGCTAGCGGCCTCATCCCCGGGAAGAACAGATCATGTGATGTTGGCACCCCTCTGTCCACTATAAGGCAAACAGCAGCCCAATATTCTCAATCGGGATTAACTTCATCTGTAATTCTATTGCCCTACATTGAGTTTAAAATTCGATCACGACCTGTTGGTAAAAATGGCAAAAATCCGTCCTGCCCCGATTGAGTCCCTAGAGGCCTACAAGCACATTTCTCCCGACTCTGGGGAGCCGACAGCGGTCCACCCCAACTACAACCCCAAGATCAAGGCCCATATCCCCCAAGACCCCCCTCACGAAGAGGTTACACCCCCGAAAGATCGTGGATGCTTCGCCGATCCGGAGAAGAAGGCGTTGTTTTCTGTCGCCGAGCGCGCCGACGTGACTGAAAGCATTGGTATTGATCCCATGCATGCAAAACCACCACAAACTGACCATTATTAGGCACGGAGCTCAAGAATGTTCAATTAAGCAAATTAAATACGGAGCAATTGGATGAGCTCGCTGCGCTCGTCAATGAGCGTGGCGTTGTCTTCTTTCGCGATCAAGACTTGACAACTGAGAGGCAGGTTGAGATCTTTGAGCATTTTGGGGTTTTGGACACACACCCCACTCAAAAAGTGCGTGGTTTCACCCCTTCATCACATAGAGAATGGTTTGCCCTTTACTGACACCTATCAGGATACGAAGCATTTTATTGTCGGCGGGAATAACGCGGACTGGCGGACACTTTTGAAATACACACCATGGCCAATGGCAGACTTCCACTCTGATACGAGCTTTGAAATCAACCGTATGTTCCCTATGCCCAATGTAAATGTTTATCCTGACAAAATATAGCCCCAAGCTACTCGCTTCTTCGCATGGAGGAGCACCCCGCAGTTGGCGGTGACACAGCCTGGGTGTCTGGATACGGGCTTTATGATGAGCTTAGCCCCCACATGCAAAAGCTTCTGGAAGGATTGCATGCAGTGCATACCTCGCGCTTGCAATACGATACCTTAATTGTGAGTTCCTGTCTTTTCCTGTTTCTCACCATGAGATGGGTCTGACATTTTCTTTCAGGACTACTTCGGCGACGAGCCCCGCCGTCCTCCAATTGATACACATCATCCAGCGATTCGCACCCATCCCGTTACCGGCTTGAAATCTCTCAACGTAAACCTAGTTTACTGCACTGGATTCGCCGAGCTGAAGAAGGCAGAGTCAGACGCTCTTCTTCAATTCCTGACCCTGCTTATACACAGTTCGGATGACCACTACGTCAGATGGAAATGGCAACCGGGGAGCATCGCGTTATGGGACAATGTAAGACTTCTGTGCTGCTAAACAATCTGACTAATACTGACCACCCTGAAGAGATCCAGCCTTCATCGAATCATACCAGGAAACTACAACACGGGTGTAAGGAGAGGCATCAGAACCACTGTCTTTGGGGAGAAACGTACGTCTTATCCGAGCTGGTTACGGAGAATCCATCTAACAGAAGCAGCATTTTATGACCCAAAGAGTGAAGGCCGGGTACAGAGAGAGGAGCGACTACTTGCCGAAAGCAAGCAATGATTAGCACACATGATCGTAATCCATAGTTTTGATCAATACCAACAGATTGAACAATCTACATAGATCGAATAATGACTGACATGGTCTGATTCTACTGAATGTGTCAATTCCTTGTAACTTCATGCTTTTTCCCATTGACAATTCAATATAACTCCGTCCTATAGGTACATCTATTCCAGTGTATCCAAGATTCCAATGCGCACAAAAAACCTCCAAAATACCCATATCTCAAGAACTCCTTTCTATTTAGACGCGTCCTTTCACTCCTCTCACGAATATATTATGCCTTATGCCCAAAGTAAAACTGGAATATGCTGGCGTCACATCTCCTATTAGTCCCCCAAAATACACATACGCAGTGTTCTCTTGCCATATTCTTACAGCTGATATTAATATTTCTCTGTTGTTGAAATCATAGGTAGAATAGTAAGAGCTTGTGTGGACACAGCAAACACTAAAAGGTATCAGTTATCTAGCGTCGCTAGGATCGAGAACGACATTAAATGACATACCTGGGACGACCCAGAAACTGTGAAGATAACCCAGGCGTATGAGTGTCTGAATTTCTTCGGGCAGCAGTGCCACGACAGACGAATCATCCAAGATTCTCTGGATTAGGTTCTCCTGGTACGGGTCAGACTGTGTTTTACAAAAAGGCGACATATGGAACCAACCTTTGTATAACCTGGAACTTCGACCATTATTTTTTGTAGGGTGGCGTGGAACTGATGCTTCAGAAGGCCCGAGCTAATGCTTATACCTAACGCGACACCGATTTGCTGACTCATATAGTACATGCTAATAGCTGTGGCCATATACTGCTTCGAAGAGCACTGGTACAAGCCGATAAACTGCGCAGAGAGGGCCACGCCACCAAAGAGGCCAAACGGGAAGGTGGTAAAAATTTCCTCCCAAACGCCTAAAAGTTTACGCCTTTGTTAGATTATGTTTGGAGTGCCTTCAAAGTGAAATACTTGTCCGGGCGAAGAGAAATGGTCAGTGGTAATAGACTTACCGATATTATGAGGCCATCGGAGAAGGATCGCAACTGAGTTGGCCATGCAGAAAAACAGTGACACGAGAGATAGCGCCTTGTAGGTTCCAAATCTAAGGACTGGCATTAGCACCCGATGCAGACCTCGAAGGGGACGAGAAGCCATGCTTGCCTTTTGATTATTTGACCTGCAAGCAGAGCACCAATTGCGTTTCCAATACTGAAAGGAGCTGTTCGGCCCCCACCTTCGGCGTCTGAAGCTCCTTGAGTGTTGGCAAAGTAGGGTGCTATTTGAGAAACGAACTGTGAAGGTTTTGTCAGTAATGTAAGCAGAGAAAGGGAATAGCCGAACACACCCCATAACCACTCGCAACAAGAAGCATCTAGTTTGCAAGTCAGTATATGCTGTCGGGTGAGGGGAGAATCAACCATACCTGTCCAGCGCAGAATGCGCCAATCTCCGTCTTCAGGAGCTTCAAAGGCATCAAGAGCTCCCTGTTCCCGGGGAAGGTCTCAAAAGCAAGAAACGCTAGTGTAGAGAGCACGCCAACGACAACCAAACCCTGGATAAGAGGGTGTTCCCAGGATAGTGAACCCTGCAAATCGATGACTGCTAAAAGCGAGGATATTGATACGGCCAAAGTGATCGCTCCTGCAAAGTCGAAGGCTAAGACCGGTTGTTCACGCTGTTGCTCCTCTTCCTGTTCCACTTTTGGGTGCATTGCTTTAAAACTTCTCGCCATAAGCAGACAACAGGCAGCTGCAATTGGGACTTGACCGAGAAACAACCTCCAGAAACGTCAGTGCTGAATTAGGGAGGACGACAACTGGGTGCTTACCATCTCCAGCCAACTGCTCCGGCGAGAAATCCTCCAAGCGGGCCACCTCCCGACAGCCCAATCGTAGAGGCTATATTGACGTAACTTCGTAAAACAGCAACATCTGAAGCAGCGGCAACCTCTGTTTAAGCAAATCAGTTGAGGTCTCGACTAGGCTATTTTGGAGAAGAATAGTGCCAACTCACCTGCAATGATAATGGAGGCCAAAGAAACCATTCCTGAGGCCCCACAGCCGGCGATAACCCTACCCAAGATCACTTGCCAGTACGTTTGGCCTATTCCACTATTGCCACACATGAGTCAGCTCAAAAGACCATCGGTCATATCTAAGAATCTCAGACCAAAACCTACCACAGTGTACTGCCAACACAAAATGTGGAGTAGGCCACCAGCAAAGGGCGTAGGCTACCATAGTTATCACTCAGTCGCCCGTACTGTTGAGTCCTGTTAGTCAAATTCGAGGGCCTGCCTTTCGTTCATCAAAGCTCCAAGAGCTGGGAAGTAGCATACCAGCGGTAATGTTACGCAATACCCCATTGTAAAACTCGTCATCATCCATGACGAGTTCTGAAGGCTATTAAATCGTGATGCTATTGTCTCATGAGTTGCCCATACGAGAGAGGTATCTGCGTATGCCAAGAGGATTCCTATACAGTTCGTCAGGTTACAAAGGTCGAGAAGGCGGGGAAGCGACTGCTTACCAAAAAGTGCTCCAACTTGCCACAACCCGAATAGATTGCTGTTTTTTGCCGGCTCATCTTTTGTTTGTTTTGATAGTAACTGCGTTGTTTCATCGACAGACTCTTCACTAAATGAGTTTATGCTTGACACTCGAGATAGCGTCCGGGAACTTGAAGAGGATGACATTGGGACCGGCCCCTCAAGGCGGTATGCGCGGTATGCGTGGAAAGAAAGAAGCCTGTTGCTTCAAGACAGTATGCCGGAAGCACTCGATATGCGTGAAAAAGCAGGCAGCCCGGCTTTAATTACGGGGTATGTATGTGGCTGCACGTTGAGGAGTACGAAGGTGATGATAATGCATATGAATATCCAAGGGCGTCAAAGACGAGAGATAGAGGAAACGATGGATGTATAGCGAGCGAAGCAGACGACCCTATCACAAATCTAAAGGGGCGAATTCTAACGGAACTACGGAAAAGAGGGGCTGGATGTGCACGACTTGCACTAAAGACACAACACCCATTTTCTCGGGTCACGCACAGGCTCATTCAAATAGTTTTGGAACTGGATTTTAGCTTACCCTCTGCTCACAAGCCCACTGTGTGTGTCTCAATATGGCCCGCAACACAAGAGAGAGCTGAAGACTACCCCTCCTTCCCCAACCCCTAGTTCTGTCCCTGGGTTCCAAAGTCACGACGAAAACCTGCCATCCGTCCCTCTTCTTAGACTAAGACAGGAGCTGAAGTAAACCGTATCTCATCCCATCCTTCACCATGGCTAAGGGATCGAGACAAGAGCTGAGGCCTACCGTACCCTATGTCTCGCCTCACATTCCAAGAAAGAGAGAAGGTCCATTATGTATGGCTGGTTTGGGCGAGATGTACAAACACCCTAGGCCTTTAGTAGTGCACGCCACGACTAATTTTGTCATCGACACCAGGATCTCTGCTTCATTCGTAAAAGAGGTAGTGGCGGGGTGGGTCTCTCATTGCAAGACGATAGCTGAGGTCTCCAGCCTATGGCTGAATTGGGTGAAGGATGCACAGACGTCTATGCTTTGGTGCACGCCACTACTGTTTTTGTGAGAATGGCCGGGATCTCCGCTTTGCTCGTAAAGGCGTTGGCAGCGGGGGCGTCTCCACAGGTCTCATAATGTAAGACAACAGCTGAGAGCTAGCGCACGACCCTATATCTCGCTACATTTAGTAACAGACCAAACAAATTATCGTTAATATAATAAAAATGGCGAAAAATGACATAAATTGATTAAATTAAAATAAAATATTAAATGGCACGGTACTTAGGGACTTTAGAGTGATGCGGGGCATTAGTGTTGTGTTTCAGCCGCTTTCTGATTCTCCACCAGCCCACAATATGTCGTGGCTGAGAACTGAGAAATGATACAAGAAAAGGTCTCCTTAGCACAGACACTTCATTATCTCTGTAAACTCCGACGTGATTTTACCACATCCCACATACTCAGACACAACACACTGGAATACGCATCCCCCAATCAACATGGCAAGCCAACCTTCAGACCCTGCCAGTGGAGTGGCAGTCCCCGACGTCGCTATTGCCCAGATATCGACCATCTCGCTCGCTCGGCTCCACAAGAAAGATCCTGCCGAAATTGCTCTCCTCGAGAGAGTATGCTCCAATGCTGGATTCTTCTATCTTGACTTCCGTGGAGATGCACAGGGCGACCGTGTGGTTGCGCATCTCTCCGACGTCAACACGGCAGTCAAAAAGTACTTCGACCAGACGGACGAAGCCAAAGCAGAGGACGTTAGGTTTGACATCAAAGCGTCGCAGGATCTCGGATACAAGAGGGGCCGTGGCGGTGAGTCGTTTGAGGTAAGAATACCCGATTCACAAGACGGTACATGTCGTTCTCTGCTAACCTAATGGATATTAGATATCACGAGATGAGATTGCCTCAGACGGTGCTTCCATTACCAAGATGCCGCAGCCGTTCCAGGATGATTGGGCCAAGATCAGCAGCTTCATCACTGGTTGTGACGAGGCCTGCTTGACGTTACTCAAAAGTCTCTCGGAAGGTTCCATGTTGCATCACCGCGTCGATCACCCTAGCGAGAGTGGACTAAAATTTGTCCTCCACCCATCCCAGGCTCGGTTGTCGGACGTCGGCGAAAACTTGCACACGGACAGTGGAACCCTGACCCTTCTGTTCTACAAGGATTGGAGCTTACATGCTTTCCTTCCCGATGCCGACAGTTGGGGCTTCATTCCGCCGCCCCCACAAGGATGCACCCTTGTCAATGTGGCCGACACCTTGCAGAGGCTCTCGGAGGGGAAGCTGCATTCGCCTAAGCACAGAGTAACGCAACCCACTGATGGTGCTGGCAATCGGTACTTTCTCAGCTACTTCTTAAGGCCTGAGAATGAGTGGATCGATAAATGCAGCTCTGCGAAGTAAACATGGTTTGTAGGTAGCTGAGCTGGCCCGCATCCAGAGGTATGCATGTGGTGACAAAAGGTATCGTCTATCAAGTCTCTAGCATTTAGAATATATTGTTGCTGTGAAAATTGGATGGAGATACAATAAAACTATACTACAATTATTATACTTCCCTGTCCCCATCAAGCCTAAGGCTAAAAATTGTGATAAGGCCGAAATAACGATAAGGATGATATTATATTGTATGGATTTGCTGTGAGGTGTAGGAAGCCAGATATCGGGAGGTCCGCTGATCATCTAGACCCCTGTGCTACTGAATACCGCGGATCGGATTTTTGGGTTTTGAGCATTACACTTCCTGGATCGCTGTCCAATTTCGTTCATCCTACCTTGGGCACTCAGTCATCCCCATACTCACCATGAATTCTCTCTTAGTGCAATGGTTTCCGACATTTGCTACTGTCACTTCTGTGGTTGTAGCCATACTCTTGGGTCAATCGAAATCAAAAACATGGCTCAGAACGCATTGGAGCGGGAATTTTGGCAGCAACGTTTTCCCCGACAAGTCAACTGAGATCAATATTGAGAGCACCCATCGAAAGTGGGCAGCCCATAACAAAGAGAGCGACGACGAAAATCTGGACGAACTCAAAAGTATCAAGCAATTATACTACCAACTACACAATCTCGAAAAGTTTCCCGAAGTGCTTCCTCAGGCCAAGAGACTCTTGGTCTCGTTGCTAGAAGAGACGAGCACAGCGGGTCGAGCACTGCCTCTACACGATACCATTTTGTCAGTCGAGTCGTTCTCTCGACATGGGCTCGAAGAGTTTCAACACAGACGAGATCGCCGTATCGGAAAGGAATGGGAGGACTATAACGTTAGAAGGAAAGCGGGGTCTCCACGAGAGTTGGTCAGCGACAGGGAGGAAGCAATTTGGTGGTTGAAGCAACTTTCTCCTGTCAAGTATGTTGATGGCGCATGGTTGGGTTATATTGGAAAGGTTACCACACCGTTTGCTCTCTGGAAGACAATGAAAGGAGCATGGCAGATCTTGTCTGAAGAGCTGGGCGACGGAGATTTGCGAAAGAATCATGTTCACTTGTACCACAAACTACTCGAAACCACTGCTCCGGACTTGCCTACTGCGGAATCCCTCGACTATGGCCATCCGCGCCACCAGCTCAACGAACTTTCCGTATGGAAATCCGCAATCGCGCAACTACTGATTTCTCTTTTCCCACACGAGTTTCTACCAGAAATCATTGGATTTAATCTTCATTTTGAATCCATTTCAATTGACACGCTAAAGGCTACCCGAGAACTGAAAGAAGTTGGCTTAGACCCGTATTACTTCCTCCTCCACATATCGATAGACAATACCCATTCAGGCCACAGCGCAATTGCGATAGAGGTGGTATGTGAATACATGAACCACATTCTCAAAAGCGAAGGAGAAGAAGCTGCGCGAAAGGCATGGGGAAAGCTTCAGGCAGGGTTTCTGCTCTCGTCATGCTTGCCAGGAACAGTTATTTGCCCATCGAAAAAAAAGCCACGCAATAGCTCTGGCGTACCTCTGAACCCAACTGAAGTAAAGGTGATCAACATCTTTAGGGCAAAGGCACAGGTCGCCCACGGATTCCACTGCAGTAGCCGGGTCAAAATTGGGTCCCGAAGCGTCGCCGACTGGCTTGATCCGGTCGCACTGGAGTCCAAGGAATGGCAAAAGGGGCTGATTGATGCCCTCAGTTCCAGCAAATACTGGATTTGCAAGGGAGATAGTGGCAAAAGCCGCTTTATCCAAGAGTTGCAATGGAACGGAAGAATGTTTGGCTCCTTTACGCAGGATGAATATAATGTCCTGACGGAATGGATTGACGCCCTGCCCAACAAGTCTTCAATACTGCGGGCTCTCGATTCCGATGGCCATGACAATGATCGGGGTGATAGCGAAGACATTCTTTCTGGATACCCTGTGTTCCAGCAATCATTCAGCAGCTCGAGTTTGGGGATGTCCAAATCTATCCAGCCAGTCACAGCCTCGTTCACGTTCCAGACACTCCCGTCTTTGGACATTGGGGAACACCCAGTTATTGAGAGATTGCTGCCTCTCTGGATCTCTCATCCTTGTCTTCTCCAAACGTTTGTATCGGTTCCAATTAGGACCAAGAACAGCTTTGCCTGTACAATCATCAAAATCCTGCGCGCACAAGGAGGCTTCGACATCGAGAGAGAATGCCCTGCGGGAATGGACGAAGTCCAACGTGATAACAGCTTCGGTCTTGCGGGAATTGGCTTGAACATGATGGTGCAACAAGAATTATCGCCTACCGCGTTACCATCACTCAAGGAGGTTCTCAAAATATTTCCTTCGGACTTTGCGGTTCAGATGTTACACGTTTCGATGCGGCCAATGGCTTACAAGGGCATGCTTATTGGAATGGCGACAGCTTTTGCGAAAATGCATTCCGTAATATCAAAGTCCCAATCCGGTCTGCTGTCCATCCAGGATCAGGGTATCTTGCAGAGGATAGCTCACCGAGAGCTAGAAGGGCTAGAGCTTTGCTGGAGAGAGCTAGAGAACGATGAAAAGGCATACGCTGACTGTTGTGGGGGTTACGTTTGGGCGGCAAGTGAAATCATGAAGTGCTTTCAATTGTGAGTATTATGCTAGAAGGCAGAATTGTGTCATTGGATAGTTTCATCGTCTTCTCTCGGTTTATTTCAATGGCATTTGCAATTTAGAGACTAGAAATAAAAGCCAAAACCAAAACTTTCCAAAATATGCTCCATCTACTTCGCATTTTTCGAGACTCTTTCTTAAAACGCATATCAGCATGAGGTTGCCAGCAGTCCCAAATGGATGCATACTTTGTGGAAAATTGTAAGCTATTGCCACGCTTGTACAACCTTGCATCAAGAGTAAACTCCAAGGCTGAAAACTTCAGCAGCTCGTGACCCCACTTTTCCAGTGGAGATCAATGTTGATCTCGCTGAAAAAGACTAGCCGTTCGCCGTCCCACCCTACTTAAGACCTGGGACATCCTCACAGCCCCGTGACACTTGCGAGCAAAGGACATAGTCTAGTAGAACCTTGCATATCGGATGAACGGATTAGTTTGGCTAGTGATATTGATGGTCCCCGGGTTACTTGGGCCACTGCAGCTGTGGCTTTTATAACGTAAATTAGATGGGCTCAAACATTCCATTTTCAGACACCATGTCACCTTAACATTAACCACTCATACCCCAAGGGAAATCCGAACGGGAGGGGGCTAGCTGATGTAGTAAATCTGCTCCGGGTTTGACTTAGTGTAGTAATGGAGTACTCTGAGGGTAATGCTACCGCATAGATACTACGGACGGGATAGAGCGATGTCTCGAGCCCAAAGTATAAAATGGTGTTTTGTACCCATCCTCCCGTAGCTCTGACCATTCTACGTGCTGATCAGCAAAATGAAGATTTCTTGTCTTGTTCTCTTCCTTGGGGTCTCAAGGTGCTACGGGCTCCATGTTGGCCAAACCATCAAAACGTCCAGTGGCCCGGTAAGCGGCCATGCGGGCTCTGTCGAGTCGAAAGTCTCTACATATCTCGGCATTCCCTACGCACAGCCACCGGTCGGGAAACTGAGATTTATGCCACCAGAAAAATATCATGGTGATACACCCATCAGCGGGAAAAGTGTCGTAAGTAGTTTTCTAGCTCCTACCATGTTAGAAGGTATATTCATATTTTGACCATAGGGAAATGCTTGCCCAGCCAACACGCCGTTTGCTGCAAAAGGCAATGACCTCAACAACTACGATATGGCTCTCGCCAATCTGACTGCCCAAGGAATTGCCACTCTCTCAGACTTGTTCCAAGTTAAAGCAACGTTCAGCGAGGATTGCCTCAATCTGAACGTCTGGGTTCCTACTGGCGGGGAAGATCTCAAGGCTGTCATGATCTACATTTATGGTGGTAGTTATACTGGAGGGAGTACCCAGATTGGATATTACGATGGGCAGCATCTTGCAGCTGAACAGGATGTTATTGTCGTCAATTTCAAGTAAGCAGCCCGCAATCAAAGCAGGGTCGAATTCTAATACGCGTAATTTAGCTATCGAGTCGATATTCTAGGATTCCACGGCGATCCGGAGTCTGAAAACCATAATCCCGGGTTCCTTGACCAACGCCTCGCTGTGGAATGGGTAAGAGACAACATCCGCGCTTTTGGCGGCGATCCCGCAAGATTGACTTTGTTTGGTCAATCTGCTGGTTCTGCGTCAGTGGACCACTATGGCTATTCCTATGCGTCTGACCCTATCGTCTCTGGCTTCATTATGGAGTCTGGTGCGGCTGGTTTCGGCAGACCCTTGCCATCGAACAATGCCAAAGCATGGTACAGTGTCTCTAGCACCCTTGGCTGTGGCACAAACGATACAGCTAGCTATCCGGATATGCTTTCATGTCTACAGAAGAAGGATTTCAAAGAGTTGTTTGCTGCGATTGGATCCAACAGCTTTGGGCCTAGCGTCGACGGCATCACTGGCTTTGACGACTATCCTGCTCTTTCAAAGGCGGGCAAATTTGCCCAGCTTCCTCTTTTGACTGGAAATAATGATTTCGAAACTGGCGCATACATTCCCTTACTTGCCCTGAACGGTGTCACTCATGACCATGAATACTGGGTTAATTACGGCAATTCGGAGTTTGCTTGCCCAGCAGGCGCACGCGCAAATGTCAGCGCCTCCCACAATCTTCCTATTTGGCGTTACCGGTGGTTCGGAAACTTTCCCAACACTCGTCTATACACCAACCCTGATAGCGGCGCCTGGCATTGTTCTGAGATTGCCTTCATTTGGAACACGCTTCCTCGTGGACCAGATATTCCTGCGGATACGGAAGCGGAGGTTTCGATTAGGGAATATGTACAGGGAGCATGGGCAGCCTTTGCAAAGGCTCCTTATACTGGATTAAAAGAGTACAGGGGTGGATGGCCTCAATACTCCCCTTATAAGCCATCATTGATCAGACTGGCTTATAACAATGTGACTGGCACGAACGTTGCATCGTCCGGTATTTATGACGGGACATGTCTCACAACCTATCCCGTTGCCAACAAATGCTGTTCATAGTACGAAAATATTTTTTCCAGATAGCAATAGTACACTAAGAATTTACCACATACCATCTCGCTGTGTATTTCTTTTGTTATTGATTATGGGACTTCAGTGTTGCCCGTGAAGGCTAGCCACCATGAAAATAACCAGTATAGCCTAGACTTTGGCTGAAGCTATTAGAGAAGATAATGTAAATGGGTGTGCAGCTGTTGGTGGCTAATCAAACACTTGTTGTTTGAGAACAGAAATTGTTTCAATCGTGTTCGTATTGATATACTGATGATGGTTGTCTACTACAAGAAACGATAGAGTAGTTGTGGTTTGACTGTAAATAATCCACATCTTAACATGGTATATCTCAAAGAACATAGGACAATAGAGGTAATTAGTGGAATTTTTCAGTATGAAGCAGACAAGCAGGATTACTTTTAATTTGTGGAAATAATAAGACGTAACACTATTAAATCACGCAAACTGATTTGCCTTCCCTTCTCTTCTCGACAACATCATTCTGGTCGCCTTCTTTTATCCACACCCTTAATTACCTTCATTGTCGACTATTCCATCCTCCCAGTCACTAAGAGGGAAGTACTGAACAACCTCTGGGGGGTGGGTCTCATTCCCAACTACGCTCCCTCCGTAGGTAATATAACCTTCCACATCCGGCGTATCAATCAATGAGAGTACTTCATCCTGGTTTCCCATGACCCAAGCCTGCAATAACCGTATTAGTGACTTTCTACAGATGATCAATCTTTCACACATAGGCGAAACTTACAGTGTTCATGCCCCACACCATATGAGGCAAAAGATGGCAGTGAACCATCCAAACACCAGGATGATCAATCCTGAGTCTCCATGCCCTCCATGACGAGAGTGTGCCATTTGGTGCTTTTCCGCCATACATGTATAGATTTGTTGTGCTGTCCCAAGATTAGCATCTATATTTTTTGGTAAGGCTCTGGCCCCGAAGGCCTTCCGGAGACCAGTGAAGCCTGGGGAATAGGGATATGAATACATACTCTCTCCTAATAGGGTCCCCTATCGAACTGCGCCATCTTGCCTCATTCTCCTCACGGTTGTATGCGCCCTCTCCGGAGCCCAAATCCCAATAATGAGCCCCATGAGCGTGCCATGGATGTGTCTCCGTTCCCGAACCAAAGGATCCGGTACCCTGGACCACAATCTCGATAACCTCCCCCATGCGTGCTGGGAAAGCGTGCATTTCCGGGTCCAACCCATCATACTTGAGAGCGCGTTCCATGGATGGCCAGTTGGAGCCGCCATCTTTATAGAGACTGACGAGATACGGTTCCTGCACAAGGTTCTCGGTCCACGTGTACCCATTTATGACGTACTCCAAGCCACCGTCGCCAACCTCATGCAGGTAAGATGTGATGTTAACTCTTCGGGTCACTTCGTCTGCAGTTGGGAAATCCAGTGCATTAATCGATGCGGCTGGGTGCTTCGAGTTATTGTAGGGGCGAAGCGAGTACTCTAGCCAGTAAGGGTCCGTCGGTGGCAAGGTGATGGGTGGAGACGCTGGTGGATAGACCAGAGGAGTCTCATCGGTGGTGACAGGTCCATAGTTAAGGACTGCGTACGATCGAGTAAGGTTTCCAAATTCGCGGCTCTCGAGTTGTATGTGGTAATATTGTTTTTCTGGTTTCTTAAGGGTGTCGAAAAGGAAACTGAATCGTTGACCTGGGCTGACTTGCATAAATGAGGTCTCAAACTTGTCAGTATAGGCCCTATTGATTGTTAGCTCTATTGTTAGAGTGAGGGGATCGAGGATAGGAGGCATGGAATGCATACCCATCAGCTTCGATCACGTGCAAACAATCATGATCCTCGATTGACAGAATGTCAAATGATAAGCCAGTACCACCAATAAGCCTCGCTCTGTAAGTCTTTCCGGGCTCGACATCGAGAACAGATATTGAATCATTACACGGCTTATCCTTGTCCGACGAAACCATACCACCGCCCTTTCCGTTGATAAGAACCATTTCTTGAGCCCTCTCATAAGCCATAGGCCGGGCGAGTAACGCATGTTCAATGAATTCGTCGCTGTCTGGGAAGACATCCTGTACGAAGATGATGAGATCATCATCATAGTGGTACGGTGATTCATCTTTATCCTCAATCTGTGACATATCAGTACAAGGAAGCAGCGACGTGAAAGTGTTCCTTACAATCAATGGCCCTGTAGCAGAGATAGCCTGGAGACCAACGTGTGAATGGTAAAAATATGTTCCAGCAAAACCAATTGGCACGTGAAGCTCATAATCGAAGAAATGGTGGGGAGGGATGGGCCATTGGGCGGCCTGTGGAGTTCCATCAGAAAATGGAGCTGTTGCCATTGTAAGACCATGCCAATGCTGGTCGATAGTTAGCGTAAAGTGTCACCAAATGCCTCCTGATAAACTCTATATCATCCAGAATAAATGCAAGGAATCAGCAATTAATCTTACCATCGTGAGGTTCTGGCTATCAATGTCATTGTAAACTCTAATCCAAACCGTCTTGTCTTCCGTGAACCTGAGAGTAGGGCCTGGACTTGTGCCGTTAACTAGCAAAATATCTTTTGCCGGAACGCATGACTGTTTTACGTTCTCCTCTGTCACCCGGAGAATAGCATCTGGGATGAACTTGTCATCGTGAGTAACAGTAGCTGCGGAAGCTACTCCAATCAACCCCGCCGCGAGGACGGGTATGAATTGGAGAGATGCTTTGAGGAAGCGCATCTTCAAACTTCAAATATATGAGAGATGCTTTGAGAGAATTTGAGCAGGTTTGCGCAGATGAAGGACGCAGTGCAACAAATCAAGGCTTATATACCTGTGCCTTTCGTTAAGCTACAAAGGACAAACCATCCCAACTCCCGATGTCAACACTAAAAACCTGCACGCGGACAACTTGGACCGGAAGATAACCAAAAGTGTACTTCAGAGAATCATTTCCAAGACAGGGGTAGAGCTGCGAGAATACTACGCTTGTAAGAACTTCATCTGTCTCTTGGGGTCCGTGAGAATGTCTGACCGGCCCAAATGCCTACGTAGGGGATTAAAATCAGTGATACTAATTGGCTACGTATTAGTCAATGGGTACGGGGCCCCCGCAGAGACTTGTGGTCCCTTGCTTGTGGCTTCGGGTTCAATAATTCTCAGCGTTGAAGAGATCTGAGATCACTGCCGCATCCGTTCTCCTCAGTTCCACCTCAGCCAGCTTCAACGTAACTCCATTTCTCGGAGAACCAAAGTCGTTCGCATCACCTGCAGGTCGAGGTCACACGTCAGCTTTGTCTAGGAGCGCCACGAAGTCTTCATATTCTTGTATCTAGATCCAACATTTGTTGCTAGTTGCGGCCCAAGCCATGAGACATCCCCAGTGACGGGACTTTCCCTCATAGGTCTCACTAGAGTATACATACCACGAAAGCTAGAGAGCTACCGGTAGCACCCTAACGGTGGTGTAGGCTGAAGCTTAGCGCAACGTTCGGACCATAAATATTCAGACTACTGCTGGATGAAGCTTTGAGCTGTCTGTCCCTTCTAAGACATAACTCCGAAAAGGGATAGCTACGGCTGGCGTGCAGATCCGTTTAATGCGCAAATCTAAATGTTGTATCGTTCGGGTTAGCGTCGGTCTAGAGAATAGGAACCCTTAAATTTCCCTTTTTGGAAATATTCTTTCCTTTCTGAGAAGTCCACGCTAAAATCTTAGTAGGGTCACTTTACGAGACCGAACGAAGCTAAGGTATTGTGATCTGCTTCAGGGATACCCTAGTGGGGCTGCCGACGGGTTACGGATGGCGTCCGCGATGGGACTTCAGCCTAACTTAATAGGTCCGCTCGGGATTCCAGCGCCATTTGCAGATGGGGGTCAATTTTCGGCTTTCCCTGCTGCATTTGCTGCCTTGTCACCGACCCCCAATTACAAGCACGTGAGGGGGACGCTCGGTCCCAGATTGGAGCGAGTAACCACTGTCCGTATCAGTGTGCTATTCCAGCAAGAGCTTAACCAGCGTCAAATTTTGCCTGTTCTCGCCATTTGCTGAGTACGTTATTTCAACGCTTAGTCGTCAGTCGGCATTATGGCTCTCCAGCTATGGGAGATTTGCGTCGCAGCATTTGGCCTGGGCTGGCTGGGTATATGTATTTACAGAGCAACATTAGCACCATTGTCAAAACTTCCCGGGCCATGGTACTCCCGATTCTCCGATGTGATTCTCATGTACAAAGAGTTTACGGCTCATCGTCGAGTGTATATTCACGAGTTGCACAAGAAATTCGGACCCGTTGTTCGGTTGGGTCCCAATGAAGTATCCTTCACGTCCGTTGAAGCTCTGCGGGAGATATACCAGAGTGGTGGGAGCGGATACGACAAAACGGAGTTTTATAACCTGTTCATACAGTATGGGACAAGGTGAATATATAAAACTCATTGGGTCCGGAATATAGTTAACGGAAAGACAAAGGACAACGTTCTCAACACTCCAGAAACGAGAAGTAAGCTTCCTTCAAGCTTATTATATAATTCACCTGCTGACGAAAGCATAGCATGATCAAATGAAGCGCTACATTGCGGGGTCGTATGCTAATACAAACATTATGCATCCTGAGGTTGTGGAAGGCATTCAAGAGCGAGTAGGGGCGTTTTTGAGGCAGTGCGAAGAAGCAGAAAAGCCGGCCATAGATTTCTACGTAAGGGCCGCCAACTACGTTTCCAGAACGACAAGTTGACATTTCTAGGTGTTCCTGCACTGCTTTTCCATGGACTGTGCCTCGTTTCATCTGCTCCATCCCCATGGAACCAAATCTATTGAGGGCAGAGATCTCCACTTGATGCGAGAGTATTCATTTGGCGACACTTTAAAGAGTCTGTACACTGGTTCCTTCACGAGAAAAAACCCTGACAATATGGCAGAAAAGCTACTTCGATATCGCCTGCCAGCCATCACAAGGTGGTTGGAGAAAATTTTCCAACAGAACTTGGAATCAAAAATCGGCCAATACGTAATAACGGCATGCGAACAGACTGACTCTGGAGACCACAGTCTGGCGTACAAACTCAAGACCAGTAAGGCGGCGTTTCAACAGATTCAAGTCGCTGCAGAGTGTATGAACCATCTAGCGGCGGGTATTGATACAACTGGTGACGCTTTATGTTTCTTGATGCATCAATTGTCCCTATCTGGGAGCCACCACGTCCAAGATAAACTTATTGCTGAGCTTTCATCAAACAAGGATAAAGCCCTTGATGAACTACCATACTTGGAAGCAGTCATCAAAGAAGGTCTGAGGTGCTTCCCTCCCATTCCAATGTCACAGCCGCGTTGTGTTCCCTCCGCTGGCCGCATCATTGATGGATATTTCATTCCCGCGAAGACAATTGTCAGCTGTCAAGCTTGGAGTGTCCATCAGTTGAACCCCCAAATTTTTGATAGGGGTGATCAATTCCTCCCAGAAAGGTGGCTTGACCCAAAAGCTGCCATTGAGATGAACAGGCTGTTTTTCTCGTTTAGCGCAGGAGGGCGATCTTGCACAGGCCGACAGTAAGCTTACATCCCCCACCAACGGAACACTTACTGACAAAACGCAAGTCTTGCAATGGTTGAAATGAAATGCCTACTCCGCGAGCTATATTCTCGGTACAAGACTAGGATCGCCCCAGAAATGCAAGGAAGTATGGAATTGTATGACCAGGCCATTTCTACTCGGCCTCTAGATCAGACTTGCCTGTTGACCCTTGAACCTCTGTCAGAGGTGAAGTCATGAGTCGTGTACTGTGGATTTAAAAGTATGTTGGCTCTGCAAGTTGTTGGTTTGTACACATGAAAAAAAAAGGCGATATATATTGCGCCTCTTCTATAGAATCAATTAATCCGCCGCAAGGGACCGTGTGTGGATTTCTCAAAGTGCAGTAAGCCCATATATTCGTCAGCCGACATAGCAAATGGCCTATATTTCAAGCTTATGATTCAACAGTCATCTCTCTCACAGTCCTACGGAAAGCCTTAGAACCCATATAATTCCCCGTTTATATTACTTGCCTCTAATCTATTTGACACTCGATACAAGCTTCAGGCTCACTCCCTCTCCAAATCTTTTTAATCCCCAAGCCGCTTTTTGCAAGTAGTTTCTTCCATTGGCTTTCAGTCCTCTCCATCCCTCCCATTGGGAACATTGTAATATCCATAATAGCCTCTTGCATTGTCCCGTTTGAGTCTGGTAGCACTACATCAACCAACAGCAATTTGCTTTTCGGCTGTGCTTTTAGGACCGGCACAATTTTCCCCAGCATGGTGGTGCAATCGTCATCGCTCCAGTTATGGAAAATATGGCGATAATGGTATACACGGGCACCACTGACAGGCTGGGGGGTGAAGATGTCGTAAGTCATGAACTCTACTCCTGCTGGAGGCGTAGGCACCGCTTCAAATGTGGAAGGCAAATCTTGAACAATAAATCGTCCTTTGATCTGCGGATTTCTTTGGCGGACCTCACCCACTAGACAACCCATTTGTTAGTATTGTATATATAGATCCAAGTCGTTCCATGCTTATCTCCAGAATTGGCATCATCGTGCTTATTGGGAATTTATGGACACACAGAGATAAAGAAAAATTGTCCTTACTGATGTGACCTTGCCCCCCAGCAATATCCACAACCGCGACATCTTCATCTTTTAGATCCAGCGATTCAAGCTCAACGCCCCATGGATAAGCATCCAAACGATTGTGTGACGTCATCCCAGCGACCATATTCTGGGCTCGCTCGGGGTGGGAGCCTAACCAGGTCCAGAGCTCTTCTCCATAAGCCCATTTGAACGGTGTTCCCGTGTCCTTGGTTGGTGCTTTGTATCCCTTCTCCGCCAAAGTTTTTGGCATAGCCATGATCGAAGGAATGAGATCGAAGAACACAAAGTTATTGAATGCGCGGTGGTCGGGGTGCAGATATGGTTTCCCAAGGGAAGTGAGAGTGAAGCTCGGACCTCTTGGGCCATTGGATTCCAAGAACAGATCTGCAGCTGTGAGTTGACGGAATACACGGACTAGATACAGGTCAGTAGAGAACCTCACGAATGGCACACCAAAGAGGGAATGTTCACTAATGATTATTTCATCCGCCTCAGTAGACTCTACAATTTCTGCGATAGAAACCTCCTTTCCTCCCTCGAACTTCTCCCATATTTCAAGTTGCGACACGATCTCAATTGCAACGCTGACATTGACCTGTGACAGGTTAGCATATAAATCCCACGCTGCTCTTTTCCTTTTCCTATTCCAAGGTCTTTGGTGACTTACTTGGAATACTCGGGGCCAGACCTCTCCATTGGGCTCCTCTAAGGAGTTGAGGAGCTTTCTAGCCTCGCGCTGGAGGTTTCGCCGAGCAACTTGAACGTCACCTTGAGCTGTGGCTGCCGTATCAAAGCCAGCTGCTGCCGTGTTTACTCCTTTCACCAACTCAGCAATTTCCAACGGAGACGAGTATGCGGTCGACATATTGGCAGCAAAGCTTCAAGTCAAATCTATTGTATTTTCTGATGCGGGGAGAATATGAATCGTGGATATGGGTATGCTGATTCTGGCTGGTTTCCCAAGGACCCCTCGACTGTCACGTGTACCTATTGGGTCTGTCTTGAAGTGGGGGCAGAACTACAATACAGCTCCTTCCCTTTCCATGTAGCTAGGACCCAATGGAGCAATTCGTGCTCCAAGTTACTCCAACGTGCTCGGGAGCTGAAAACCCGATACGCGGTGGAGCCATAACGGAAGCATTCCTTTCGGAAGTCAAGGACGTCTATCGCCACACCGCAGAATAACAATGTATCTCAACACCTTGTGGCTGCTTTGTACCGTGCAGGACTTCTTAGTTGCATAGCTGCATCTTCGCATAAAAATTAATATTATTCTGAGGTCATACTTGATGATCCCTGGCATGTCTCAGGCAGCGGACGATGCACGAGCTCCCGCCTACTAGGTGCAGTACGCTAGTGCAACGCCAAACGTCCCCGCTCGGCTCTTTGTTCAAGCTGGAGAAAACAGGGTCCAATTTGTTTACCGGAAAGAGATGCGCAGGCCCGCTCCGAATGTGTGGCGCCGTTAAGTCGATGCAGTGCATCTTTAGGGTGGATCTTTAGTTTCTTTAGTGCGAAAATTCAGAAAGGAGGGATGATCTTCACTAACCGAGTGCTTTTTGGAAGCTGAAAAGCTGTTCGCGGCCTTTGGACTCCACGTCACCTACATATGAAACAATGCTGCATATAATATATTAGAAAAGTGCATAACTCGATATTAACGGGGCACGATGGTACGCTGACGGATTAGGAAGGGATATGTGCTTCAGCCCGACGAGCTGAAGAACATGTACTCTGCAGTTCCTGGTAGGGGGCCTACAGAAAAGCGCAATCTCTGTGTGACTGGTCACATATTCAATTATGCATTAACTCGTTTCGAAGACGCTGCTGAAGACTGTCTCGGCGAAAATGCACCTGAACTGCGCCGTGACTATGCGCTTCCCAAGCACATCGATTTCATAGGTTTGAATTCAAGGGATAGTTTGTGAGACCCAGGGGAACTCTCCGAGCGTGGGTCCTCCTCTCCTGTACGACTTTGCGAGCTGATCGGAGAACGGTAGGACAGCATATGGACCCTGTTCCAAGAATTACTGATAGCTCCCATGTAGGGTCCATATTGCCCCTCCAATGGCAAGATGGGGCGCACCAGGAAATGCTAAAAGCTATGCTAGGTCAGCTCGGGGAGGTACTCACCGCCACCTACCAAACCTCCACAGCTTGCTCTCTTCTTTGACCACTGATCAACTCGACGAGCTGTGGGGTCATCAGAACACGTGCCTGCTGTAATCCCTACTCATTACGTCGCTATCACCATCTGACTTCACAAAATAAAAAACAATTCCAATTCTATTAGCCATTCGTCGCGTATCCCAGTAGCAAAAATGGACAGAGAACAGAGGGTAGCGCAGCACAATGCTATCAAAACTCAACTCCAAATCCTCACTGATGCAGTGAACGCCTACTCCACTACTTTCGAGAAGAATAACTCGTCAGACGACCTCGAGGCCATCGGCCAAATCTCACAATGCCAGGTCACAATGACTGAGAGCGTGAAGCAGATGCAAAGCGCTATATATGGCCCATTAAATATGGTTATGTTGCATTATGAAGAGGTGAGCCTTTGTCATCTTGCTGCAAAGAAATAGTTGGAGCCGGACCTGACCTTGAATGGTGAAAGTAGTGTTTTCGTTCAAGCTCCGTTAGAACTCTACTAGAGATGGGCGTTTTTGATGCTCTGCCAGCTGATGGTAGTGAAATGTCCGCCGAGGAACTGGCTAAGAAGCTCGACGTTGACGAGGCTCTTCTTGGTGTGTTGCAGATGAAGTGAATCCATATGCTCAGAGCTAATGACACAAAGTTCGTTTGATGCGCATAGTCATCCCGACATTTTTTGAAGAACCGCGCCCAGAAGTGTACACCCACACCGCGAACTCCCGGGTCTACTTGGAACGACCATTGCGGGCCAACTTTAAAATGATGTATGAGCACTTGAATCCAAGCAGTTTGGTTAGCCGTTACTGACTTGACTCAGGTACGACGAAACTTGCTTTTCGAGCATGAAAATGACCGAATTCTTCAAGAAGAATGGATATATCAACCCAGACTCTCGGAGTAACAATCCCTACACCTATGCCCACGATACCAAGGGATTATCTATGTTCGAATTCCTACTTCAGAATCCAGACCGCTTCCAAAACTTCAACGATGCGATGCAAGCTCGCTCCTCTCAGACCTCCCTTCCCTACGACCTGTTTCCTTTCAGGAACAAGTTGAGCGAGGTGGAGACTACGGATGAGACTGTCCTGGTGGTAGATGTTGGCAGTGGCATTGGCCAGGCTACTCTTGCCATTCGGGAGGCATGTCAAGATGTAAAGGGCAAACTCGTGATGCAAGACCAAAAGGAGGTTATTGAGGGGGTTGCAGGTCCGTTGCCTACGGGTGTGGTAGGGATGGCGCATGATTTCTTCAAGCCGCAACCAATCAAAGGTACACTCCTCTCCTTTTAGCCAGCCGATAATCTCACAAATCTGACAACCCCAGGTGCTCTCTATTACTATATTCACCGCTGTCTTCACGATTGGCCGGATTCCGATTGCACCTTGATTCTCCAGCATCTTGCTGCTGCGATGGTGCCTGGTGTTTCGCGTCTTCTGATCTCTGAAATTGTGATGCCCGTTGGACACGTCGATATTCAGACGGCATGGTCGGATATCAACATGCTGACATTCAGCGGAGTAGAGCGGAGCGAAAAGCAGTGGAGAAACTTGGTAGACAGTGCGGGGTTGAAAATTGAAAGTATGCATGGCGAGGATGGGGGATGCCATTTTAGAGTGTTGGAAGTTGTTCATAAGTGAATTGGGCCATGCGTATGTGGTGGACAACTCGTTGAAACTTTAGAAGTGAAATAGCTAGATTTCAACCACATATTCTACTCTATTCCATTAAAATATTATGTCATTCCGCCAAAATTAGATATCTAGTTTATAAAATTAATATTAGTATTAGTTCCCGCAGCCAAACAACGGCCATTATGAACACAGGCTCCCACCATTGTGTCTACACCTCGTTTGTAGCAACATCCTTCGACGCCTCGGCCGTTAGCCACCTCTCTAACTCAATCATCACCGCATTGGCAATACGCTCCTCCACCACCCCCTTCTGCCAAGTCAGCAGCACATTCAAATCCCCCCCCTTCACCGTCGCAACGCTGAACGAATACGCCGCCCCTATCACATTTGCCGACTGCCCAAAAGAAACCCTCTCGCACCCCACTCTCTCCTCACCCCCCTCCACCTCTTCCTTACCAAAATCGACCACTCCCAAGTTACTAATCTCAAAACTTCTGCCCCGCGACTGCCCAGCCTTGCCCTCCAAAAACTTAACCACGTTAGGTATCAGTTTCAAGAAAGCCGAAAACTGGTTCTTCGTGCTGCCCGCCCCCTTTGCCAACAGGACCTTTACCCGCTTAGCCTCCTCCCACTCCACCCCACCTCCCAATCTGCCCTTTCCCTTCGCGCTCGACCGGAAAAACAGGCACGACATGGCGGAGATGTACGTCCCCATATCCTCTGCCCCCACCCCATCCGCAAACTTCCGCAGGCTAATCGCGGCATTGCCATCAATCCCCTTCGCGCCCTTCGTCTTTCCTGCAACCACCTCTGCAATGACAACCATCAGCAGTGCAGTCACAGTCGTCTCGTGACGCCTACACCGCGCTGCTAGTGCTGATGCTTGCGCCGCCGATAAACTGAAGTGTCTCATTTTCGTCACAACAGGCTCCGAGTACGTAATAGGTGCACCCGACCAAATGTCCCGGTTCGGGAAAACAGTCTCGTACAGCGCGCGCAGAAACCCACCCGCGGAGATGCTGAGCGGGACGGCTGTCTCGAAGGCTGGGGGAAGGTCGGCGCTGGATGGCTGAACGGTGGTAGGTGGGTTGCTCAATGGCTCGCGCAAGGCGGCGAGAAGAGCGCGTTGGATGCAAGTCTGCACCACAGCGCCGCTGAGCCCGTCACCGATGGCGTGGTGGTAGAAGAATCCAATCGTCAGACGAAACGAGGCAGGAGTCCCTGGAGTGACACTGGCGGCATCGGGCGGCGATGGAATAACCAGGACGCGCCATAGAGGCGTGGTTCCATCATCACCTAGGATAGGCGTGTTAAATAGCTTGAGCAGGTGCTCTTCTACGGAGACGTTGGGGTCTGCGAAAGTAACGAGGCCGGGAAGGTCAATGCTCTCGAGGCGGTTCCATGATGGAGTCTGCGTGCCTGCACCAAGGACTGAAATGCCGAGGGACGGGTGCTGGGCGATCAGCTGCGCCAGGACTTGGTACGTGAGGTTTGCGGTCGCTGTGGAACAGTCTGCGGCTAGGAGGGCAGAGGAGAGGAGGGGCGGCGGGATGGCATAGGCTGCTGTGACGCCGACATTGTTGTAATACCCTAGGTGACTACGAGCGATATAATAACGCTCGATTATCCCTCGAATATATGTCAGTCACCGCAAGAGGGGAGAGATCGCTGGCAGACGAACCGGGTGTCCGGATCGGCATTTGTACTTTATTTTCCGCCATTTTCACGGGGGATTTGGCTGTGACGCTGCCGGTTCGCGAGATACGCGGATATACAAAGTTGCAGAGGTCTGGATATGTCAATTGACGAGTAATACCTCAAACTTCAAATTTGTAAAAAGGAGGTTCATGAAACAAGCTTAATTAATTTATGTCACGGGACAGGCGTCGTACCCCCTGTCATCACATGATATAAATGCTTATTTTAACCTTCATACCACGACGACAGCAGACACCCATGAAACGTTTCTAGTTCCCTATCACAGTCGCTACTGCTGCCTTGAAGGAATTGCAAATTATTCCGTCTGTATTGAACCCATTTCGAAACCTCACCGCCGCCGCTGACCATGCCTCAAAATCGGGCCCTTCATCAACCGACTTCCCCCCGATTATTTCCCCAGATGTCTCTTTCCCCCTGTCACCCCATACTCTCTCCTACCCGGACCTCATCTATATCCTCACCTTCCACATGCACCCTTATCCCTTTTTCCGCGAGGCCTTCAGGCAACTGCCGGATCGTCTCTCCCATCTCTCCAACCCACCGTTCCAGTGACGGATAAAAGCACACCGCGATGCTGCCATCCTGGCATCAATCTATTTTCCGTCCTAGCCCCTCCTTATCAATATATATCCCGATCACCCCATTTGCCGGCAGCCCCCTGCTCCCAGCCCAAATGGCGGCTTCATTTATTGAACGGTGGTTATAGGCGGACATACACCACGCCGTGGCCAGTGCCCACCCACGACGATGTTAGTATAGGAGGGTCATCAGACAATAGTTTACGCAGAACAGGTTTCTGTCCTATTTCCTTCTTGCGTAGAGGCGCACAGCGCGGCTTATGTGCTGGTGTTCGGCAGCTGTATCCGAAAAGATGAAGTGCTGTATATCGTGCGCCAGCTCCACAGAAGCCATATATACTCCCCATTTATCCCCCCATCTTTCCCAGATCGACATCCTCTTGTTATATTAGCATATTGCAAGATCCACTCAATATGGTTTCCTTCGCCCTTCTTGGCCTTGGCCTCCTGGCCCCCATAGTCGCCGCCCATGGGACAGTAAGCGGCATCATCGCCGACGGCGTATAGTGCGTAGCACCCCAGCCCTTTCCTCCTTCTTCCCCTCTCTGTCCTCTCTTCACGCTCCTCCCACTAACATTCCATAGCTACGTCGGCTATAACCCTTCCTTCCAATGGGCCAACCCCATCCCATCCGTCGTCGGCTGGTCTATCCCCACCGACCTCGACAACGGCTTCATTGCCCCATCCGCCTTCTCCACGTCCGACGTCATCTGCCATAAAGTAGCCACTCCCGGCCAAGACACCGCACCCATCACCGCCGGCTCCACCCTAACCCTCGAATGGACCCCATGGCCCGTCTCCCACCACGGGCCGGTCATCGACTACCTCGCCCCTTGCAACGGGCCCTGCGCATCTGTTGACAAGACAGCGCTGCGGTGGTTTAAGATTGATGGCGTTGGGCTCCTATCTGGCAGCAACCCAGGTAACTGGGCTACCGACACTCTCATCGCCAATAACAATACCTGGACCGTAAAAATCCCCGCGGATATCGCACCGGGAGAGTACGTCCTACGCCATGAGATCATTGCATTGCACGCTGCTGGACAGGCGGACGGGGCGCAAGACTACCCACAGTGCGTTAACCTCGTTGTCAAGGGCAGCGGCACCAAGACACCGACGGGTGTGGCGATGGTGGGATTGTATACCCCGACGGATCCAGGAATTCTGTTTGACCTTTATTCATCGTTTTCAAGCTATCCCGTCCCCGGGCCAGCGGTATACGTCTCGTCGTAGGTAGGGTAATGGGAGGGACGGGATGGAGGAGAGGGGAATCGGGGAGAGGGGAATAGGGGTTCGTGAAACAGCGACTGCAAAAGGGGAATGAAGTGATAGTGGTGGTGTGAGAAAGGGATGATATGAAAGACAGATAAGGAAATGAAAAGAATGGAAGAAAGATAAGCTTGAACGTCTGGAGGATACTGTACATAAACCCGAGGACTGCAATCTGCAATGCACCGTTGTCTCGCTGACCCTAGGTGCCCTGTCGTCCCTGGCTACCCCATATCCTTCCGCCCGTCCCTTGGAAGTGGGGTCGTCCCTTCCTTATGTTAAGACTTCCCATGGGTGGCACCTTCCATGCCTTCCATCATGTCTGGAGCATATCACGCCTCATCCCAAATGAACAAAAACTCTTGAATGTCACCGGGATATGTAAGACCAATATCACCATCATCACAACACGCACGCACTTCACACCATGGGAACACATCCATATCTAAACCAGTAATCCATTTTATCTGTATACTGTATGTCGGAATCATCGTTCCATTCATAAACACAATCCGTCTTATTAATTCTCCGCCGAAAAGCCATAATGCATGTACGCAAAGACCATTTTCTTCTCCGGTTGATCGTCATATTACTTATTAACCCCTCATACACAGCCGTGATAGGGCATACGATCCGTTGGCGTTCCGTCAGTGATCATCGACGGCATTCACCCATCCTCACACGCATCTGTCGTTGGCAGCACCCTGCTCCGACCCGATAAAGAATGTCGAGAATTGTATGTATGTATTTTCAACGACTGCCACCTCGTAGGCTAGAAGGGTATCGCACACCGCCACCACAGCACATATTACTCCCCCGATCTACTCCCATTCATACAATATTAAGTGAGGTAAGTGGTTGCTTACAACACGAAAGCGGCAAGACCAGCAACGGCCATGACACCGGCAGCAGCGGCAGTCTGCCTGGCACCTCCAGCAGAGGAGGTGGAGGATCCAGAGCCGGAACCGTTGTCGGAGCCGCCGGTGGAGCCAGCACCGCCAGCAGCACCGCCGTTGTTTCCGTCACCGGAACCGCCGGTGGACTCGCTACCAGCTCCGGAGGAGACAGTGGTAACGAAGGTGGAGGAGCCGCTGGTGACGGTGCTCTCGGAGCCGGAGCCGCTGCTGGAGTCGCTGGATCCGCTGCCGGATCCGCCGTTGGCACCTCCGGCACCGACAGCGCCGTAGATGGTGGTGACAGCCTTTCCGTCAGAGGTGACGGTGCTGACCGGGGTCGCGCTGGCGTCAGAGGAGTAGATGGTGGTGGAGCCGACAGTCTTGGACTCGGAGACAATGGCCGAGGTGGTGATTGGGACTGGGCCACCTTGGGCACCGGATCCGCTGGCACCTCCTGCGCCACCTCCAACAGCGCCGCCCTGGGTGATGTTAGTTGCTGTTCACTGAGAGAAAGATGAGCAAACTTACGTTGCCACCAGCACCGTCAGTGGCGGATGGGGAGCCAGAGATGGCAGTTCCGGTAGCAGAGCCGGCAGCGTCGCCGGAGGAGGAAGCACCTCCAGCACCGCCGTTGTGACCTAGGCGCGCTGTTAGTATGGGGGTTCAAGCATCCACGATGCGAAAGATGCGACTCACCCTTGCAGAAGTTGGTGCCGTAGGCGATGATCTTGTCAGCGTCTGGGCCGCAGGCCTCGTTGGCGCAGTCACGGATACCGTAGGCGAAGTCGCTCTTGTTGCAGAGGCAGGCGGCGTCAGCAGAAGTGCATCCGAGGGTCTTGGCCTGGGCGAGCATGTCCTTCACGCATTGTTGCTAGAAGGTGTTAGTGATTGTTCCTTCTGTTGTTTTGGGGGTGAATTTATGTTTTTGGAGGTGAATTGATGCGAAATCGAGGTGAGGTTGAACTTACACCACACTGGGAGAGCTCGGACTGGGCAGTCGCGAGGGCGGCGAGAGCACCGACAAAGACGATAGAGTACTTCATGTTGATGATTGTTAATGGTGAGAGGTTGAGTGTATGAAGGTTGAGTAGAGTAAAGGTTGTGTGTTTGAGTGTTTGCAAATTGTGAGGTGAAGAGGAGGTTTTGTCAAGATCGGGGCGCGGATCAGGGCTGTTTACATTTATATGTGGAGGAGGGCGATGGGACGATGGGTGGAGCGCTGGTGGATCGGCGAGTGGAGCGACGCGGTACTTGGAAGGGAAAAAACAAGATGGG
>LNAR01001972.1:0-31989 GCA_001630585.1 Pseudogymnoascus sp. BL549 | reverse complement strand
TCTCCATTACCGTCATTTCCCCTCTCCCGGCTCCCCGTTACGCCGCGCCCCCCATCCATTCAGGGTCATCCGGCACTGAGTTCCTGCACCTGCATCGTCGATCCTTACTCTAATCAAGCTTTTCCTCCATCGTCCCCCACTGTCCCTACTTCCCTTACCCTCGTCGTTTTTCACATTCTCCTTTCCACCTTGATGGCGACATCGAGATAGCTTCACTGTTACCCAGAAAAAACTAGGAAAACTCTCATTTTCCACCGCGGAGCTCCGAAAGCACGTCTTTTATTGATTCTTGGCATCGGATTGCTGACCGGAGGAGCCCCCACGCTCGTGTCGGTGAGGTTAAAGGCAAAAGGGGGGAGGGCAGTTCTTGATCTTCTATATAAGTCGAGGGAATTGGCTCAATTCTGCTCATCTCATCACTCACTCACATCAACCCGCTCAATACCTTCTCAATACCTTCTCACTCTTCCTTAGTCCATCCACTCCTGCCGTCATCTTCAATATGACTCGCAGCGCTCTTGCCCTCGCGGCCTTGGCCACATTGGCCCTTGCCAACCCCGTCAAGGTCGAACGTGACCTCAGCCTCCCACCGCTCGTCCCTTACATCTCTGGCATCAGTGAGCTGCTGTACCAGGTTGTGCCACCTCTGCCCATCCTGCAGGCACCTCTTCCCCCTATTCCCGCAGCAAAGATCCCCAGCAGCAACCTCAAGCCCAAGAAGGTCGGCTACTTCTGGACCGGATCAGCTGATCAGAGATATGCGGATTTCTTGGCCACCTACAGTTTGGATGATGTGAGTTTTGATTTCCGGTTTTGCTTCCTTGTACACACAGCTGACATGTGACAAGGATACCTTTGGTGAATTCATCCACTTGACGGAAGTGCCCAGCAGTGGCAACAGCCCCCATCACTTGGGCCCCAGCTTGGACGGCAAGACCATCGTTGGTGGTGGTCTCCTGTCGCTCCTGAAGACCCAGGACACTGCCTTCTACTTCGACACTACCGACCCTTACAGGCCCACGTTCAAGAAGAGCAACCGTGCTGTGCTCTCTTCCATTGCTGATGAGATCCGCGCCAAGCCAGATGGAGGATTCTTCATCACCTACATGGGCTGTAAGTACCTTTACTCCCTTGGTCATGGTTCAATTCTAACACTCACCCAGCCACCGTCGGTACCTCCCCAGGTCGCCTCGTCGAGACCGACAAGGACTTCAACATCATCGCTGAGCACCCGCAAGATTTGGCCAGCACCCTCAACATCGTTGGCGAGACCTTTGCCCCCCACGGTCTCTCCATCGACTGGGAGAACAACCTGATCCTCACCTCTGACTTCGTCATCCCCGTCACCATCCTCAAGCCGAGTGCAGGCATTGTCCACGCTAACACACTCCGTCTGTGGAACCTCGAGAAGCGCTCCATCATCCGCACCCTGACCATCCCCAACGGTGGTGGTATCCAGGACGTCAAGTTCATCCCCGGAAACAAGGAGTCTGCTGCGATCGCCACCGCCGTCCACCTCGGACAAGTCTGGATCATCTACCCATTCCGCAAGGACGAGAAAGGACAGCAGGGTACCATTGAGCTCCTCTATGACCTCGGCGAGAAGGCCCGTGACACCATTGCCATCTACTCCGATATCACTGCCGACGGTCGCTTCGCCTACTTCACCCTGACCACCGCCAACCACATCGCCGCCCTCGACATCTCCGACCTCAACAACGTCAAGCGTCTCGACGACCCCGACGTGGTCCAGCCCACCATCGGCCCCCACTACCTCAAGGTCTCCCCCGACCAGAAGCACCTTGTTGTCACCGACTACTTCGTCCAGACTGGCGAGATCGGTATCATCAACACCCCCGCCGACTTCAAGGCCCTCTACATCGACATCGAGGACAACGGTGCCCTGAGCTTCAACCGCACCATCGACTTCACCAATTTCTACAAGAGCCGTGGTGGAGCCAAGCCTCACTCCGTCGTTATCTACGATTTCACCGACCCAGAGAAGCCAATCTATTACTAGATAACACATCTTGGGTAGCTGGGGATAGACCAAGAAAAGCATGGGGAAGATTGCGCAGCTGGGGAGTTGGAGTAGCTGCGCGCACACTTTTTAGATAATGGGAGGGCTTGGTGCGATATGGGAGGCTGGATTTTTGGGGATGCGCTAATTCTAATTTTTCGTGTGCTCGCAGGGTGTCGTTCAATATGGACCCTATGGCCATGTATACATACATACAGACGTAATAAATATTCCCTGCAATGTTGACTGCCTTCTTTTTGTGACAGTACTGTTTGATTGTGAATGGTGTTTCTTCATTAGTTGGTTTTGACTTTGTTTTTGAATTGATACTTTCTGTTGATTGCCACTGTTTCGAGGACTCGTTCCCAAGTCGGTACTCTCCACGCACTGTCTTCTTCGTGTTATTATAGATGGACGTCAATGGCAGAGTAGATAATTGGAAATTTTTCTCTATGTTGGATGTCGTCGAGTCGAAAACGAACATCATGCACCATCTTTCACGGGCGGAAGCGTAGTTCCCTTCGTATCAACTGCTTAGATTAAATATTTAAGATAATAAGAATGGGAGCATGTATTATGAAGAAGGTTATATTAACATATATATGTGGGTAATATTTTGTTGAGTGAATATTGTTATTTTAATTTTGTTTTGTTGATATTAAATTTTGAATAAAATTGGATGTTAGCATAAGGTAATTTCATAGAACATCTCAAGAAACCAAAACAAATACCACAGTTCCAATGAACGATAATACAAACTATATTAGTCTTAATAAAACTGCCTTAGTCTTATCATTGTTAGTGGCGATTGCCTTATTGTGTGTTGCGTAAGTGTGAGTACTTATGAGGCAATGCCACGGAAGAAGCGATATAAGCGTTTTCATGTCCATAGAGCCCCTGTCGTGCTAATTAAGTGAAACTAATTTGTTATTACACGATATACTCCTCAGTTTCTGAAAAATCAAACATCAAACATCAAGCATCCACATTCAATCATCTATCTATCTCGATTCAAAACATTGGATACCATTAGCCGCCTTACTTTGCGGCTGATTGGACTCCCACATCCATTGCCACGATGTACCCCACAAGGTCCACACGCCGGAGATGACATCGAACTCCCAACCACAGACCCAGACGGTATAACACATACCATTCGGCCCTCAAGCACAGGCCCAGACGCTATCATACACACGCCCACCCCTCAAACAGAGACACACTGCCCAGAATCGGTATTCTCACCCTCGACCAGCCCGTTCGGTCTGTACCCTCCGTGCCCCATGTATAATATACGTTGTGTAATTATGCACTGGCAAAGATTGAGGACTGCAATTGATGCTGATAATACGTAGTATCGCGGCCTGATTGTAGTCTCGGTACTGCCAAGAAATATATTTTGCCATTCGCCGACATCAGTGCGGGGGTCAAATGAGGGGTAGGTGGGTACTACCCCAAAAGTCCCCGTAGAGATAATTTACAGAGTGGCAGCACATGTATTCAAAAATAAAATAAAAGGATGATGCTTATTACAACTACTTGAATAAATAATCGGACAGCACATAGTGCTGGAATACTGAGTTAATTAACTAAACCGTCATTTATAAATGGTTGTTAGGACCCTAATGATTATATTGTAACGCCTTGCCAGCAACTACCGTGTATGGAGCCGACGGGTGCTAGTTAGTAAACAATATGGGGAAGGCACCCACTATATAAGAACCCAAGGCTGACTTCGTAGATACCGACACACTCTCTTTGTAAACATGGCCAAAATCAAGACTGTTGAGTACTTCCGCCTCCCCCCACGCTGGCTGTTCGTGAAAATAGTGGACGAAGATGGTAATGCCGGATGGGGAGAGGCAAGTCTGGAGGGCCATACACAGGCGGTTGAGGGCTGTCTCAATGCATACAGGTCGAGGTTAATCGGAATGGAGGCAGAGTACGCACGAGCACCCAAATCAATATATATTGAAGAAACTAACTATTGGCACAGTGAAATCGAGCATATATGGCAGCTTCTTTATCGGTTCGGCTTCTATAGAGGAGGCCCAGTTTTGATGAGCGCCCTGTCCGGCATTGACATCGCGCTGTGGGATCTGAAGGCTCGAAAATTCAACGTCCCAATCTACCAACTTCTCGGAGGGAAGCTTCGAGACACCATAAAGGTGTACGCCTGGATTGGCGGCGACCGTCCTGGCGACGTGGAACTCCAAGCGTAAACATGCCCATCGTATCAGTGGTCCCGTCCAGCGCTTACCATGAACAGCAAAGCAAGAAAGGCCCAGGGTTTTACAGCCGTCAAAATGAACGCCACCGAGGATCTGGGTTGGATGGACTCTCCCTCCGCCCTTGCAAGCTGCGTTGAGCGTGTCAAGGCTGTGAAAGCGCTCGGCCTCGATGCTGGCGTCGATTTCCACGGCCGCGTGCATAAACCGATGGCCAAGCAGCTCGCGCACTTGCTGGAGCCACACCAGCCCATGTTTCTTGAAGAGCCACTGCTCTCTGAGAATATGGAGGGCATTAAGGAGATCAGCCGACTGACCACGGCACCGATTGCTTTGGGTGAGAGGTTGCATTCGAGGTGGGATTTCAAGAGATTCTTAGAGGCGGGCGCTGTGGACATTGCCCAACCGGATATCTCCCACTGTGGAGGGATTTCGGAAATGAGGCGTATTGCGACAATGTGTGAAGCTTATGGTATGTGAATACCCCGTGATGCCCCCGATTTTGTCTCCTAACCCTTCAATATTTGAAAGTATCAGATGCTCCCATATTGACTGACCACTCAATATAGACGTGGCGCTGGCACCTCATTGCCCTCTTGGGCCCATTGCCCTCGCAGCGAACATCCAGGTAGATGCTGTCTCCGCAAACTTTGCTATCCAGGAAATGAGCCTTGGTATCCATTACAACGCTGGAAGCCAGGACCTGTCTAGTTACACCACTAACCCGGAGGTTTGGGACGTTAAGGATGGATATATCGGGTTGCTACAGGGTCCTGGGTTGGGGATTGAAATTGATGAGGAAATGGTGAGACGGTTGAGTGTGGGTGCCGAAGCGTGGGTTAGTCCTGGGTTTGTAGGACCGGGAGGGGAGGTGAGAGAATGGTGATATGCAGATTGGACGACTGCGATGGGGCAACTTGAATACCGAATAAGCCACCTACATTACGCCGAACCAATACATAATAATGGTCAAATATTTTGTTGAAGTGCAGTCGCAAAACTTGAGTTCGGACATCGGGATATCAAAACCCGACCTTCGGTACAAGTACCGGCTCATTATATCGGTACACAGTAGTAGATCAATAATTAATGGATTCCCATTTGCCTGACCACATATTTCAACAGAGCGGCAGTATATGGCCAGAGTATATGGGTTTTTACAACAAGTACAGTCTTACTAACCCCACATTCCCCACACTTTGCTGTGATGCGGGGTTGGCGTCAAGCTATGGTACACTGGGGTAGTCTTGGATCTCCTCAATCTTTACTAGCGTAATTCACATAAAAGATTGTGCTCTAAACTAGCTGCGAATTGCCATTCCTAATTCTATTTCTTCCTCCAATTATATGGTCCACTACATGCCAAGGAGCTGTAGTTAGTTTGGGAGACTGCTTGGTGGCCTTGGAAATGCAGCCTTCGGCATCATACTTGGACACGAGTATCAAACGTCGGTTGAACATGTACCGAGTACAGAGTATAGATATCAAGATTGCCGTGCACTGAAACTCTGGCACCAGACGTTTATCAAGCGGGTCTGCAGAATCAGCCCATTTTTCAGTGCTATGCTCGTCTTATTGCCTGTGCTCACGTTGTGGGCGCTTACTGCCGCTGCAGCTGCTACTTCCGCAAGGGGTCCAGGGGTTCATCTATCAATTAGCCACGGCCATCATACATGCACTGTGCTTCCCCGAGGTGATAAAAAAGATGATACTCACAACATTCTCAGGGCATTCAAAAGGTGTAGTCGTGACTCAACCATCGTCTTTCCGGACAGTCAAGTATACTGGATAGGCGAGAAAATCCATGCAACTCTAAGCAATGTCAGGATCGAATGGCGGGGCACATGGCTGGTTTGTTCCATTTTTTCTCGATAGAAAACGTCTTCTCACCATGATCATTGCAGTTTTCTGATGATACCTCATATTGGCGGGAGAATTCATACTATATCGCCTTCCAAAACCATCGTGCCGGCTTCATTCTGTCCGGGAATGACATCCATATAGATGGGTACAACAGTGGGGGAATCAACGGCAATGGGGATGTTTGGTATGATGAAGACGCAGGCAAATCAACGGAAGGACGACCTATGGTATGTCTGAGAAGTATAGCAACTACGATTAAAAATTCTTTGTAACAAATTCAAACAGCCGTTTGTCCCCTGGAATATCACAGATTCCTCCATCAACAATTTCTTCGTTAACCAACCACAATTTTGGGCCATTAATATTATGAATGGCACTAACCTGTCGTTTGAAAACATTACTAGCAGTGCTATCTCAAGTAATGCACCATCGGGATCTAACTGGGTTCAAAATACCGACGGGTTTAGTGAGTGTATAACCTCTAATTGTTACCATTTATTGGGCGTGTCATATCTAACAACACCACGTATAGATACTATGGATGCACATAATATAAGTCTTAAGAACTTCTTCTACGAAGGTGGCGACGACTGCATTGCTATTAAACCTCGTTCATTTGATATTACCATCGACGGAATAACCTGCAAAGGGGGTAATGGTATCGCCATAGGTAGTCTTGGACAATATCTAGAGGATAACTCGGTTGAAAACGTCGTTATGAACAATGCAAAGGTTAGTCTCGAATAACTTTATATTAGATATCATATCATCGTCTAACCAACAGCAGATCGTTCGGTCTATCCGAACTATGCGCTGGTGTGTGTATATCAAGACCTGGATGGGCGACCTCGTCCCGCAGGAAGATTACGAAAGCGAGGGCCAGCCACGCGGGGGTGGCTGGGGCAAGGTGCGAAACTTGCTCTTCTCCAACTTTGAACTTGTTGATATCGAGCGCGGGCCATATATTACCCAGGATGGAGGAGGAAATGCTGAAAATAAAGGTACCAGCAAGGTAGAATTATCTGACATCACGTTCCGCGGCTTCACGGGAACGCTGAGTAGCTCTTCTGGGCGCCTGGGCGAAATCAGCTGCAGTAAAGATCTTCCCTGTCATGACATTTACTTTGAGGATATGAACATAGAATCTGCCTCGGGCACTTGTCGGTGGACGAAAAATGGTACTATCCATGGTCTGCCAGGCTGCTAAGAGGCAATAATGCGAGAAGATACTTTTTATTTCCCACTGGTAGTCTATTTCCAATATTAAAAGTTATAATTATCAGCCATATGACGACAAGGTTACCCTTCTGCGCGTGGTAACTTCGAGGATTCATGGCCTATTTACTAGTTGTAGTTTGGCGTTCTAGCTACTACCAAAGTGCCGCAGGTGTAGTTTGCCACATAGGTGATCCATCTAAGATCAGTGCCACGTTAGAGCGTTCGGGGAGAGTATTATATAGTACACATCTCAATCTAGAGTCGAACTGAAGATACAGGCATGACCTCCTGAGAAATTATCGTCATATTTTGGTGGTACAAGGCGTATGTCAGAGGTGGCTCAGCCTTGCGCGAACCACAATCAAATGCACTTCGTCCGTTGTATCCGGCTCGAGCTGGATGCATTAACCGTCCTAGAGGCGGTACCAGGGTGGCAACATATGAGGGTTGACGCAGTATAACTGCCTCCGTAGCAAAGGACTCGCTGCTCTCGCGCATCGTAACCCTTTCGCAAACTGAATGCTCAGTCACCATGTTTCGAAAAGTAACGTTGCATATTCCCTTTTTGTTCTCGCCATAGCTTCCGCAAGTCTTGTGGCCCTGTCTTCCAGAATTTTTCATGCAGCGTTACCACCTGCCCCTCAACATCTCCAGAATTTGGCCAAGTGGCGCTCCATTTGTAATGCAGCTCTCGCCAAGGCATCGGACCGTCCCGACGGAAGGCGTAGTTGAGGAGACTCTGCTCCATGGTATGGGGATCAAAGCGGCGATAGTGTTTCAAGATTGACAGAAAGTAGTCGAATAGCTCTTGAGATGGCGCGGCAATCCAAAAGCCGGCACTGAAGACCTCGGTGTTCAATGGCGGAAATGGATGGCGACGTTCGCCAGTTAATTGGTTGTCAGATCTTGCTGCAAACATATATTGTGCTGGTAGCTGTGCCTCATCTGCCCGTCGCATCCGATGGGAAAGTGTCTGCGCAGGCCGCTGAACCTCAAGCTCGTTAAAAATGTCATCCAGCTTGCCTCTAATCAACGTATCCGCATCAACAAACAGTAACCGGTCATACTGAGTCATCTCGAAAAGTCGCAGTTTCAGGAATTGGTCTTTCCATCTCGTGACTCCAGTGCTGACCCACCAACTGAGAGGGATGTCTTTTGCTTCAACCACCACAGCACCATCTGCGGTCAACTGGTCTCGCGTATACTTGGGCACGTTGGACGTGACTAGAACCACAAAGTCGACGGTAGCGTTGCTGCGCGTCTCTGGGGCGTGTAAAAGTTGATATGCAAGAACACGCGTGGCAATGTTGTAAGGATTTGAATCCAGATCCTTGCCTTTGAGCGACTTCTTGTTGCCGCCTGTGAGGAACGTGGCAATCGCATATCTCGACTCCGACGTAGTGTTTCTCACGAGACCAAATTCAGGGTCGATTGACGGCGGTTTCCGATGTGAAGATAAAAAAAGACAAAGCAAAGCAAGAGTAACCAGAGCTATAGTGACTTTCCTGCGTAAATAACATGCTCGAAATACAAGGCGCAGCGAGGCCTTCAACACGACAAAGGGCTGTGTCAGCATGATTTAGGGCATGCGCAAAATCCATACGCAGGGTTCCCAAACAGCAAAAATGACTTGAGCGCAACTTTGTGAAACTATTCCAAGAGAGTGGGACGAATCTTGGGTGTAGCCGAATAGGGCTGAGAGCCAAGAGTAAACAAGCAATGTGTCTGTGATATGTACAGGTTTGGTGTGAGGGAAACGTTTGGCGCTGTCTTGGCCATAATAGACTAGCGTCGCGGCACGCGGTTACCGTTCCTCGGGACCCACAGAAACCAGGCACAACTGTAGCCAAACTTGGGACACTAAGCGAGACTACCCGTTTTAGTATAAAGTTTGTTTATCATGTACCGCATATCCGACGATTACCGGTCCATCACAAAACGATGGTCGCGGTTAAATATTCATAATGTAATGTGTATATCTTTCAACTATAAACTCTATATCGCGATATTACATACAGACTTTCCTGTGATCATGTCTACTGCAGCTGAACGCCAACTGGTAGCGCGTACACCTGGTTGTTGGTCTCGAATGCACAACCTTGCGTGGTGATTTGACCCTCGACGCCTTCAGTGAGACACTTTCCTGTACCTTTGTTGGTGAGGTCTCCAGAGAGAGCATACGACCAGATCTGGTTTTGGTTTCCCTTGCAATCAACAGTGGTGATAGGACCGTTTCCAGAATCAGTGAGGCACTTGGACTCATCCTCAAGGTTGCGAATGCTTCCATCAGCTCTCACCTGCCAGACCTGAGTATCTGGGAAGTCGCAGCTTGCAGATGCAACCTCATCAACACCTGCGCCAGCTCCTGCAGTCATACAGGTCATGGAGAAGGTGTTCATGATGATTCCGGTCGGGGTGACGGCCTTGCATGAGTTCTTAGATGGCGCCAGGCGGTATACGACAGTTCCGTGAGATGGGACGTTCTTAATCTTGAACTCTCCAGACACCACCGCCGAAGCATCGCCGGTCCAAAGATCCTTGACTCCAAATTTGCAGGTGGATGACAGACCAAGCTGTGCGAGTGGGATCGACGTGCTGGCGGCAGCAGGGGAGCGGTTCAGAACTGCTAGAAGGCGGTCACCGTTGGCAAGGCTCTTTGTAAGCACGTCCCAGGTACTGTCACGGCTGGCCAAGGTCGCCTGTTCGCTGAGAGCATCCTGATCAACGTCGATGAGATCCTTGTTCGTAAGGAAAGCAATCTCTTCCTTTCCGAGATCAGGAATGTGAGCGCTAATGATGAGCGGAGCAGAAAACGACGCCCACAGAGCAAACTGCGAACGCTTCTCATCAATGGTGAGCTCCGGGTAGTCGGAAACCAAGAAATCGGGGTCATTGAAGAACCCGGGAGATTGGTACCGGGCTACGCGGATATGTTGGTCGTAGTTGGTCATGATGCTTGCCCATGGATTTTTGTCGCCCCAGGTAGCAACATCATATGAATGACGTGCAAGCTCTCCATTCTCTGGTAACCAGTCCATTATCGTATACCAGTCCGTCAAGTTATCCATGCCACAAAAGTAGGCCGGTGCTGACTCGGAGAAGATGAGGGGGTTGGCCTGTTTGTCGAGGATCGCGTGCCAATGGGAGTAGATATCCTTGAATGTCTCCGCATCAGTCCTTCCGGGAGCTGCGGGAACATTGCAGCCATCCAATTTGAGGTAGTCGATTCCCCAGTTCGTAAATGTATCAGCATCGATCTGCTCAAATCCAAGAGATCCCGGATACCCGCCGCAAGTCGCTGTACCGGCATCTTGGTAAATGCCAAAGTGAAATCCTTTCTGCTTGAGGTAGCGGCCTAACCATGGCAAGCCCTGCGGGAACTTCTCTTCGTCCCACAAAAGAGTGCCGTTATCAGTCCTGTTCATCTGCATCCAGCAATCGTCAAGGTTGATGCGGTCGTATCCAGCAGCAAGCAGTCCACTGCTAACCATGGCGTCTGCAGTTTGAGTGAAGAGCGTCTCGTTAAGGTCGCACATGAACCGTGCCCAGTTGTTGAATCCCATCGGAGGGGTAGGAAGAACGTCCTTGGAGGCTTCGGCCACCGCAATAGCAGCGGCTGCGATGAGAATAGTTTGATAGCGCATCTTGATGAAGGCAAGGCTGAGGAGAAAGTCTTGGTGGAATTGATGTCGCTATGTGTCAGTCGATGGGAGGACAATCGTACCTTATGTAGTAGTTTGAATAATTATGAAGTCCATTGTAGACTGAGCTGTCAACTTCCAGGTCCCCACAATGTATGCTACTGTCTTAACCTACCTTCCATACCGAAAGCTTCACGGCATATCAGCGATGCAACGTTTCCGCCATCCGGTCCTGAGAGTGGGATTGCTTTGTAGAATCGTGATGAGCAGTAGTCAAGGTAGCAAAGGTAGCCAAGGTAGCCAAGGTAGCCAAGGTAAGCTCTGTGGTGAGTGCCGGTCACGGCAACATGATCTTCATCCAAGGTTCCCCGCAATTTAGGAGATAGTTGCGAACAGTGAGGCCAGCAGAGTCCAAAGTGGATACTACTCTTTCCTCTCCATCTCCCCGCTTTTGATTGCAACAGTAATTCAACAGGGTATCTGTTATCTGCTCTGCAACTTGCCTAGTATAACTTAGGTTGCACTTGCAGCCCATGAGTTGCTGTTGAGATAACCGTGGGACGTACGGTATGACTGGTTAAACTGTAGATAACTGCCGAATAATTGGTGTCGGCGTCTGCTCTCAGTCGGTGTTCGTCCCGAGAGCCGAGAGAGAACATATATCTATCTCCCGCTATGCCCTTTTCTCTTGTGGACTGATATGGAACGCCAGGTGGGCCTAGCTTCATCTGTTCTCGTGCCCTACTACCTACCTAGTCATGAGAAGAGCCACGACACCGACTTTCCCGCGTAGCCAACAGCTCCGAAGACACGAACTTCACCGTCACATTGTGCCCAAAACTATATTCCCCGTGGGGTAAGTAGTACGTCCTTTTCGCTGACGCAAGTCCTCCTGACAGTACAGCATACAGAGCGAGTTCGTAGATCAGGTAGCCTAAACTTACCATGGTGAAATTTCGAAGTTTGGAGCAATGGCAAAATGTGCCTGATAGAGTATTCCGTACCTATTCTTTCCTAAATGGGAAAGAGAAGAGTAGCATCACGAGCTGGAGACACTAGACGGAGCACCCCACCACTGCACCAGGGCCTATTCAGGATGCGAAGTCGGGTCGGGCAATAAACCTTCTTGGGCACAGATCGGCGGCAAGAGTTGGTAAGGGAGACCGGCTTTCGCTATCAGAGATGGACAAGATGCGACGAAGCATATCGAGCTGCCAATATAGGACGGGTCCCGGCTATCAAAAGATGGGGCGGCGCGAGTTTAGCTGTTGGCGCTAGGCAATATTTGGTTGGAGCTACTCGGAAGGGGTTCGAGAAGCCAACACGGAACTCCAGAATGCAACACCAAAAGCACCAAAAACACCAAAAGCACCTGCTTCCGTTTGGGTTTGGTGACTCTGTAGGGCTATAGAGAAGGCGATCTCTTTTCCCCGCACATGATGTAACGTTATGGATGAGGAGTCTCCTCGGCGCCCATGTAACCTGTCCACCTAACTTGCTGAACGACGTTTAAAGGGAGGAGGCCGCACAGCGAGATAGCAGTCGTCACTTTAGAGTTCCTTGGCCTCTTGGCCCTTGCGGGAGGCAGCGGCGACGCCCAGAAATTGGAGTCTAAGCCGCCGCGGTACTGCTACGGCCTTTGAATTGGCAGCTTCAATCCCATGGGTTCCGGGACTACCCTCTTCAGCTTTCCCTCAATGTCCGTCCTCGTTGATATGCCTGGCACAATCTATGACACGGCATGTACTTCTCGTCGGGGTGAGTGTCCAAATCCCGAATTCATCCGCACACAAGAACTAGAAATTGCCACACAAGAGGCACCAGAGCCACTATTTATCCGCATTATCTTTACTGTCTTGTGGAAGCCAAGGGTAAGGATATAGGGGCTTGTAAAACGCATACTATGAAACCCAAAACCGCCCATTTTAATAGTTATACCAAGTAACCCTAACGGATCGCAATCACAGTGGTGACCGTCGCAAGATGCAGCATTGGGCCTTTACCTTGTATGCCATTCAGCCCCTCGCTGGGTGAGATTCCCACCCACGGTTTTCGTTGGGCCATGAAACTCTCGCCTATGCTATTTATAGTACTTGCTATTAAATCACGTAGTTTTGACAACACGTCCACCACCGCGACACATAATTCCCCGGATAATCTATAATTAGCGAGCATAAGCTCCAAGTTCATCTTGATGAGCTGCCGTCAGCATGCCCTAGCTCTCTCTGCAGCAATTTACGCCAATAGCAGTCACTCACGTTAAACTTTGTATATTGCGTCCTCACAAGGGCCTGTCCGTTGGTCGGACTCGAACCCTTGACGGAGGAGGATCGGGGCTGAATTTGCTAAAATTGGATGACAAGCTAACAAACAACGAAAACACTCTATGGACTGGAACGTGGACCACTTAAGCAGAGTCTTTATGGGCGTGGGATTCAAGCTGACGCTCAAGATACTCCCATAGGACGTTGCATTGGAATGCCTGAACTTTTCAGCCCAGATAGGGTGGTAATGCTGACTCATTACGCAGTATACCCTGGTGTAACACCGACAGACGAAGGATGCGGCGAAGCATTGTGAACTATTCCTCAAGTGGGTTTAAGGATAGCAGTTTTTGTCTCAGAAGCTTGTTCCCTACGTAAAAAGCTTTGTTCTAGCTCCTATGGCCCATGAACAGAAATGAGTAGATATAAGGAAGTCAAACTCCCCTTCGCTGCACATATTGTTCACTGTCCAAACACTTCAATAATATAAGCTTCGCCAGTTTGCTCCTTTATGCCCTGTTTAAGCATGAAGTCTACTGCGATGAGACTTGTAGAGCTTAGTTTGCTCCTAGCATCGGCCGATGCACTAACCCTTCGGCCAGCACGAGCTAACCCTAATGTCATTGGTTATGGCATAAACCGCCGTGATATATCCCCGTATTCCACTCCGGTCTACAATTACTTTGTAGGTCCTCCTTTGGGATTTGGTGGGGTCAATTCTAACCAGAGCATAGGCCGGATTTGCTTATACCATCAATATCACAATCGGCAACCCCCCACTACCCGTTATGGTTATGGTCGATACTGGAAGCTCAAACCTTATTGTCAACTCGCCAAAAAGCGATTTTTGCCAGGCTGGCAACTGCGCCCAGTATGGATCCTACGATCCTACGAGCTCTGATTCGTCAAAGTGGTATAATAATTTAATGGAAGTCCAATACGAGATTGAGACCCAAAAAGGAGCTTGGGTCACAGACGATGTTGCTTTTGGAGGAAAGACGTTGACTCAGATACCTATTGGGTCGGGAAATGAATCTTCGAACAGCGATATTAACATCTGGGGTTTTGGCGGCAACGGCCAATTGGGTGCAGGTTTTCCCGGAATTCCATCTAATGATACGACCCTGAAGAGCATACACAAGTCTGGCGCCATTAACTCGGCTTCTGTGAGCATCTATCTTAACCAGACTGGCGCTGAGACTGGCTCAATGCTGTTTGGAGGAGTCGATACGTCACTGTACACTGGCACCCTTCAAACCTTGCGAGTCATCCCAAGGAATGGTGTTTATGACCGCCTGACCGTTAACCTAACGACGATCTCGTACAATGATGGGAAGTCGACCAAATCCATAGACACCCATCTCCCAACGAGGGTGCTTCTTGATACTGGAAACTTTGATATCAAGCTTCCGCTTGAGATTGCAATGGGAATTCAGAAATCCCTTGGCATTACCCAACAGTTCCACCTGAAGGACTTTGATTTCGCCCTGACTCAATGCTCAATGGCTGATAGCCCTGCAGTGGTTAGCTTTGGGTTTGGGGGAGAACTTATTCATGTTCCCATGAGCTCCCTCGTTGTCAACCCACCGGATAGTGTCTTAGCGAGCTATGGCTTGCCGCCAGGAACCCTCCCAGAGGGAGTATGCCTCTTCCTCATCAACGGCTTCGAGGATGAGTTGGTTGAGTCTGGACAACTCGTGTATATCCTTGGTGGTGCGTTCCTCGCCAATGCCTATTTTGTGTCGGATGAGGATTCTCAAGAAATCGGTCTTGCGCAGGCCAATTTCAACCCCGGCCCAAGCAACATTTTGGAGATTGTCCCAGCAAACGGAGGCATCGCCGGTATTAGCAACAACACAACTGGCAACAGCACGGGAAAGCCAGGCAGTACCCCGACTTCAACTGGAGGTGCCGTACCAACTGCAACTCCTACGGGTGATGCGACAAGGGCCTGGCAAGCTCCAACAGGATGGGCCGTCGCGGTTGCAGGTGTATATAGTTTTCTTCTCTCCATTTGAACAATTAAAATGTTGTCGGAAACTTAATGGATCCCCAATCGCAATTATTTGGTATCAATTCCTTGTTTTTTAATAGGCGCCAGGTAAATTTATCCAAATCGTATAACGAATATTATAGGACAGAAATTTAAATTGCCCAAATAAACATCTTCCCCTAAAAATAAATAACACGCGAATGCATAGCTGACAATTGGAGCTAAGGCGAGGGCCGGTAGAAACTCTCATTTTAGTACAATTTATTGGAGACCGTCCAGGCAATATGGCAAAGACCTCATCATCACAACCTTTCATTCTTGGCACTAGCACATCGTGGTTGGCTGTTTTGGCGGCCATAAGCTGGACTTCAATATCGAAAGATAGTTTCATACTAGATATGCAATCTAGAAGGTAAATACAAGCTTCTCTGCGCTAACTTTACCCTCGCGCATATGCTGCATCCCCTCTACCACACCTTCCAATCCCTTGCCGAACTTGTTTACAGTGGGCTTGTGCACTTTCACTTTCCCATCCGCTAGCAATTTTGTCGATAACTCCCAGAAGGTCTTGCCAAACTCAAAGTCGCCTGGAATAGCAGGAATCTCCTTCGGGCCGTACTTGAATAACTCGCCAACAACGGTATACCCCAGAGTTGTTTTAAGCTGCACATTCTTGTTGATACTGGTAACCGTCTTTTCGTCAATAGATAGCAGGGTGCTGTAGACACCGCCGGCTGAGCTCATGGCTTCCACGGAGATCTTGGTGCTGTTTCCTTCGGAAATGCAATCGAAGACGTGCTTAATCTGATCTTTGGTGTACTCTTTGATATCCTTAGAGCACGACGGGGAGTTGTAGTCATATGCGGCGTCTGCGCCGAGGCTCTTGACGTACTCGAAGTTTCGGGGGGAGCACGTCACGACGACAGTTAATCCGGAGAGCTTAGCATATTGGATAGCGAGGGATCCTGTAGCTGTACTGCCGCCGTAGATCAGAAGCGGGGTCTTCACGGTTTGAGGTTTCCCAGGCAATGGAAGCTGAAGCGATTGGTAGAGTCCCTGGCCCACAGTAGTGATTCCGACACCCTAAAAGGAAAACGTTAGTTTTTGATTTTGGATAAAGGAATTACAAGTGGTAGGATTTCATACCAAAGTTGACGCTTCCTCGAAGCTCAAGTTGTCCGGGATCTTAATCTGGACATCGCCCTTTGCGGTAAGAATTTCTTGAAAAGTGCCTACGATATTCATCGTTAGATTCTCCAATATAGGTGAAGGCCAGACACTCACCATCTTCGTGGTAAACTGCATTGGCACCATGGCAAAATCCTGCCACACGGTCTCCCTTCTTGAAGTCTTTGGTGACTTTAGAGCCGACTTCGAGGACCGTGCCAGCGTAGTCGCAGCCCACGCGGGCGCCAGAATCCGGAAGATAGTCGACATGCTTCCAGTCTGTAGGATTGAGAGCCACAGCATTGGTCTTGACCAGGATGTAATCGTCACGGAGTTTGGGGACGGAGACCTCCTTGATCTCCACCTTGCCTTTGGCGACAATGACAACGGCGTGATTCGACATAGTACCGAGAGTATAGTGAGAATTTGGAATCGAAAGAAATAGAGTCAAACTTATTCAAATCTTGGAGTTGACAGTGTCGAAGGATAGGGATCCACCAAATATATAGCAGTAGCGGGGCCTCTTGAGTCCACTACCTCACTGTGCCACTACGCAACTAAAGCTTCCTGCACCTCCCCCACAAAAGGCCCACCTTGACAGAAGTGACGACATGGATTTGGCTAAATATTTGGCTCATATTAGTACATTATCATGAGACGCGTCCGCCTCAAGTGAGCAATGTTTGGAAACAAATTCGCAGTTTAGAAAAGATGGCTTGTTGAGGCCTGGAAGTTCTGCAAACAGCACAAGTCTAGAACTGCCTGTTGGAGGGGTAATGACGTCTTGAATTTAGCCTGGAATGAAAGTGACAACAGCCCAGATGGAGTGGGAAAGTGCCCTCAGCTGAATACGAACCAAACAGTTAATCAATTGTGATAGAAAGCACGTAGATTGTAAACGGCAACATTACCGTAGTGCAGCTGTAGTGAGATGGTTCATTAATTCATTAATATAACTGCCAAGAGAGAATGGATGTCGTATCTCGGATCCGGCGTAAAGGACGGCCCGGTTGTATCCGGGTAGATTGGGTTGAGCGAACTGCCGAGAACCTTTTTCTAGCGAGAATTAGATTACATAAGCAGAAACCTGACGAGGCGGCAGTTTGAATTTGACCCGCGGGCGGTGAGATCAATTAGGTTAAGTCAGGTGTGCGCGAAGGGGCCCAAGAAGACCCCAGTGTATGAAACTGGTGTGTTCTTTAGTACAGGCACAGTATTTACGGTACGAAGGTACTTCCTGCAGAAACGCCCAACCGCCACCTCCGGAGTATCCGCAATCCCTCCAGGCTGCGCAATTCCATTAATACTATCTACGACGTCGAAATTATCTCCCTCGACAAACTCAGTTTATCATCTCTCGGGATTTGCGCATCACTGCTTAGCCACTATATACTCAGCAGCTTAATGAACTGAACCCCTCAAAGGGCGAAGCGCGCCCGATCACAGCCGCCATGGCTGTACAATACGACCCCATTCCCCTCTCTGACTTTGACGACATAGACTCGGAGCGCTACAAGTCCAAGCACTGGACTCGACGTCGACGATGCCCCTCCGCCCTTCACCTCTTCCGCAGAGGCCCACGCCTATTTAGGCCTCTCTACCTCATCATCGCATTGTTTGCCTTCCTCAACTGGCAGGTCATCTTCAACGCCTCGTATTCGAAACCTCCGCCGTTCGCCATCCCCAAGGACGAAAACATATACATTGCCGCAAACATCATCAATGCGGATCTCATAACAGGTGCTTGGGGAGACTCACTGAATGACCTGGTGAATTTGATCGGGAAGGATAGGGTCTATGTGTCGATATATGGCGGCCCGACCGTTGCCCTCAAATCCCTCGAGAGCAAGCTGGACTGCGACAACAGCCTCGTATCCGAAGAAGTTGACCCTATAGACTTGGACGCTCTCCCACACGTTACCCTCTCCAGCGGTGAACAAAGGACAAAGCGAATCGCATTCTTGGCGGAAGTGAGGAACAAGGCCCTAGAGCCGCTGAATACCCTGGACAAGAAGTTTGACAAGGTGCTGTTCATCAACGATGTATTCTTCTCGGCAGCTGATGCAGCGAGAATACTGTGGGGCACCAACGTCAACGCCCAGGGTGTGTCTGAATACAAAGCCGCGTGCGCAATGGACTTCATCAACAGCTGGAAATACTACGACACCTTTGCGACGAGAGACTTCGAAGGTTATAGCATAGGGTTACCGATCTACCCCTGGTTCTCGAGCGAAGGGGATGCGGTAAGTCGGAGGGATGTACTGGCAGGCGGCGACGCGATCCGAGTCAAGAGTTGCTGGGGCGGCATGGTCGCGTTCGATGCTCGATACCTACAGCGCGACCTTTCATCTACTAGCCAGGCCAGCACGACGCGTGCGGAGCCCACGGACTTGGCAACAAGGGAGGTCGAGCCTGTGCAGCTGCCAATACGCTTTCGGGCAGAGCCGGAGCCTTTCTGGGATTCCAGCGAGTGTTGTCTCATTCACGCTGATATCATGGCGGCTACGCCGTTTCAAGCTCCCTCCGAAGAAGCCAGTGAGACGTATGGAGATGGTATCTTCATGAATCCTTATGTGCGCGTGACATATGATGCGAGCACGCGCAATTATCTGTGGCTAGCGCAGCGTTTTGAAAGGCTCTTCAAGGTGCCCCAGTCGATCATCAACAACATTGCGAAGTTGCCAAGATATAACTATAGGAGAGCAGAGGCAGAAGGTGATATAGTAGATGATAGGGAGTGGGTTCCACATACAAAATCCCGCACACGACGTGTGCTTGGGGAGAAAGGCTTCTGGGAAGACACGGAAATTGCAAGTAGCAGGATCAAGCGCGGGGTCGAGAGAGGAAAGGAGTATTGGGACAAAAAGGGGCATTATGTCGATGTAAAGAGAGAGGCGGCGCGGGGTGGGTACTGTGGAATCAGATCGCTGTTGGTACTGAAAGAGAGTAAAGGGGAAGGGAACTGGGACACCATGTCTGACGAGGTGCCGCCACTGGAGGACTGACGTTCGTTTTCTGGGTATATATTACGCGGCGTCGGGCTCATCATGAGAGTGGGTTATAGGCGGTTGGCAATGGCGTTATTGAGCGATATGTGGAATTTTGTACATGAGATATGGATAAACTTGTAACTTAGTTCTTAATACTGGCCATGCGGATAATTTACCGTCGCTGACTTCATGATATACAAAGATCAACCATTGTGTATATCTATGGGTAAAGCCAGGATAAACTAGCCCTTGGGAGGGGGGTAATGTGCTCAGGCACAAAATGGGTAAATACAGAAGATTATTTGACAATATACCTATACATATAACAGAGAGGGGAATATACTGTTTCCAAGATATTTAAATCCATCTCACTAAAACGCCATGTTATTACCAATGAGACAACAAACGCTAGCCAATACTTTTAGGGGACTTTTCGATACCGCTTGAAGCCAAAAGCACGAACACGGTTTCGTTGAGATAAACCAACTAATTCAATCCAGAGTAATAAGGGTCCCAATTCACGCGGTTATCCGGCTCGCTCAGCGACTCAACCAGCGATACCTTGAACGCCTTGGCAACCTCCTCTGCCATGGGAGTCAGTACGGGCGTCACAAATGTAGCACTATATGCAACATACCTCTCATGCCATCTATGGCCTCGAATGCACTCGCATAATTTTCCAACCCGCTCAAGATGCGCCCCAGGCCCTGGCGCAACGCATCCTCATACGCTGACAGTGCAAGGGTGACTTCCGAGTTCGGGGACTGCAGCTGGCCATACCGCAACTTGTAAGTGAGCAGCGTAAGAACGTAGGCTCCCATGAGGGCGCAGCACATGAAGGTGGGCATTGTGCGCGGTGGCAAGGCACTCAGCGGGGTGCTTAGGAGACCTGAGGGGTCAACCAGGCCAGAGGGGTTGGGATAGGGAAGGGCGTGTAAGGTCTCGGAAATGTCCAAGGCGGCTTTGCGGGCAACGTTTGTAGAGTAGAGGGCGCTGAATGGTAGCTGTGAATCACCTGGTGGCGATGGCATGGTTATGGGGCGACCTCCAGTACCAACATTGGCTATGCCGCTGGATTGCTGCCCAAGCTGTAATTGACTTGAGGGATCCCGAGGTCCATCAACATTAGAGGCGGGGCGGGGGGTGCTCTTTGGCGTAGTTGGTTGTAGCCCACAATGTAGCTTTGAAAATATAGGTGTGTTCATGAACGCAGGGTAGCGATGAATTTTGATTCGTGCACTATTGGGAAACGTCAGATTCGTATATAGAAGAACTAGTAGGAGATATACCTGTTAATCTTAACGCGTCCCATTGATCGTAGAGACCTCGCGACAACGGCCTCACTCGGAGTAACGGGCATGTTGCTTGGCGTTTTGTCAAACCAGGCGTCTGCTATCTGACTGAGGCTTTCTAGCCTTGCTTCCATATCGAGAGTGCGCATATATAGGGATGATAAGTCCCCACCATTCTCAATAATTTTAGTAAGGTCGCTGGTGTATTTTGATGCATCTAAAATCGCGAACTGGCATTGGACGAAGAATGGAATGGCCTAATAATTTAGCATATGTGCACCTCCAGAGATACCAGCTAATACACACCTCAGGGTCAGCAGCGAGGGTCGGGTAGGGTAGGGAATATTTTGGATCTCTAATGTCAATTGCAGTTTCCTACAGATAGGTTAGCCAAGGCCGGTACGAGGTAGCCTCGGGAACTTGCAGTGCCACTTATAGTTGCGACCTCGCAAACGTTGATATACTAAACAATATTAGACCTCTGCCATGCGTTGGAATGGGAATCTTACAGTTGCCCACCAAACTCGGCGTCTCGCTTCGACAAACTCGTCCACTATTGGCGAATACAGTTTTGCTTCTAATGCGAGCATGAGGGACTGTCCCGAGCGATTCAACATCTTCTTGATGTTTCCCCGTTGGCCATATTCATATATACTCAGTATCATTAGCGCCACATTGGATTCCAAGTCCGGTGGTAGGCCCTGATGGAAGGGTGCCCGATAGGTGGGAGGGCTTCCATTGGAAAGGGCGTCTTTGGGGTTGATAATCGAGTCAACAAGCTCTGACTCATTATCGAGAGCCTCGAAAGCCGCCTGTGCAAATTTATGGGCTTGAATCCTGCGGTTCCAAGTTGAGTTCTCTCCTTTTGGGTCAGGGTCATCGGGGAGAGGTATGAGGGCGAGAATTGCCGACAAAGCGAGCGAAAGCGGTGTACTGGGTCCATAGCCACCAGTAAGGCTTCCCATGGCCACTGGCCGATCGATCGGTGTTTGGACCGGAGGTGGAAGGGCCGGAAAATAGGCATGACAGTAGACATAGTAAGCATCTAGTCTACAGTCGGTGGTATTAGCCCTCAGGTCCCAGGTAAGTCGGCACTCAAGCAGTAGGGTGTAAACTCACATATCGGCATCCGTCTCATAGGCTCGGACGTCACTCGTGTTTTCGTCGGATCCACTTGTAAGAGATGCACTATGAAAGCTATCCCAGGCACTGCTGTCAGTGTCCCCAAGTGGGTCGAATTGCACCTCGGAGAAACCATGCACTTGGTCCAGCTGGTCTATACCATATAGCGGTGCGCCCACATTTGCTGGAGCGTCTGAAAGCTCTACATCTTCTCCAGAGAATTCATCGATCTGCTTAAGACCATCACCGATTACGCCGATGTTGGCTGCTTGTAAAAATTCTGTGCATGGCCATTAGAATATGCAAGTGGATGAGATGTGTCACTTACGCTCTGGAACTGACAGTGGTGACTCTTGCTTGAGAATGTCTGCCGTAGAAGTCCGCGGCTTTCCTTTTGAGCGCCGGCCATGCAGAGAAATACGGGGACCCCCTCGCCTGCTTCGAGTGTATAGACACTCCTTCCCCTTTTCCAAGCACTTGCCATAAGCCGTCAGTATGCCATATTCTTCTCATGGATAGCAACGCATTCCCACCTTTGAACAGTCTTGGTTCCCATCACATCTGATGCGGGAGCTCCGACTAAATTTGACAAGGTGAATCAGTACGAGCACCTTCTTCTGCTACCTGGGGAGATAGTTGCAGGGGGGTTCTCCATACCACGACAAGCAAGCGAGCTTCACCGGCGGCTTTGCGAATTTTTTGCGAGTCTGAGACTCCATATCATGTGATTGAATAGAGACGGGGCCAAACACGGCCGAACAACGTGGTGCTTGGCGGGTACCGCGTGGGAATGGGTCAGCGTCGGCACTACAGCAATGCAAGTCTGCGTGCCTTAGCTGGCCCAGGCTTGGAGGAAGCACCACCGGGTGGAGTGGAATTGTGGAGTTGGGAAGAATAGAACTACCCAGTAATAAAACCGTAGCTGAGAGAATTTAAACAATACCGAAAGCACAGGGCGGCGGCAGGAAGATAAAGAGGCAGAAATATCAAGAGTGAGGATGATTGATGTGCACGGCATTGAGGGGGAGGATCCACCGGAGGCGTATTAATCCGGGAAAAACCCCGCGCTGGTGTCAGCAAGTTGATTACCAAATATTCGTGCATACATACATAGCCTCAGCCATCATTTTCGGATGTTCAGATCCACTATCTAGGTCAGGAGCAGTGGCAGTCAAGAAATGCCATAACTAGCAGCTCAAAACCTTAATTAATATGTATCACGTGATATCTCAATCTTCAACTAACTACTAGTACCATGGATCATATTGCCCTTGACATATACCTTGGCGATATTTCTGTCGTCGGCGGTCATCATGAACTTCTCAAACACCGTTCTCAGCCCATCCTCAGTCTCTATCCCAGTGCTGGCTAAATTGGATTCCTCTCCACCCACTGAAGCCATGAGGACGTGCAGCGCATCAAAGTGCTTTCCAATAGCGAAATTGCCAGACTCGCTCTCTATGCCGCACACTCGCGCCCCTCCAAGTGTCGCCATATAAAAGCACTCGTCGAGGGACAAGCTCTTGTCTTCGCCCTTAGTCATCATCTCCCTCGCGTTCGACACAATGAACGCCTGCCTCATGGCATCCAAGATGGAGCTCGAGAAGCCGCCGCCGCTATCGGTCCCTAATCCGACCTTGATATCTCGGCGCAGGAAGTCACGAATGGGGGCCGCCATGAAGCCTCCACCCACCGTGGTATTGGCGATGGGGCAATGGGCGACTCCACAGTCCAGGACTTTGAGGCGCTCCATCTCATAGGGCGTCATATGGCAACAGTGCGCGAGGATGGTTCGGTTTGTCAGCAATCCGAAATGGGCATAGAGGTCTGCTTCATTCTCAAACTCTGGGAATAGTGAGAGTGTCGCCGCGATCTCGGACTCGGCCTCGTTGAAATGTGTCTGGATTGGAAGACCTGCGTTGTCTGCTGCAAGTTTTCCAAGCCCCCCGAGCAGCTCTCGCGTGCAGGAGATGGCAAAACGGGGGGTGATAATAGGCGTAATCTGTGAAAAGGTCGGGTCACGGCTGCGGACGTGAGAGATGAAGTCCTCTGTCACGGCGAGCGACTCTTCGGCGGTGGCGTCAGTGTAGTAGGCTGGGCTATTCTGGTCCATATTGCACTTCCCGACGAATGCACGCTGGCCCTTCTCAAGGCAGATATCTGCTAGGATTTTCGTAGCGTCACCGTGCAGTGATCCGTAATAGCACGCCGTAGTTATTCCCTGTTTGATGAATCCATCAACACACGACTCGTATACCTTTATAGCATAGTCCCTGTCCTTGAATTTGGCTTCATTGGGAAATGTAACGGTGTCCAGCCACTCTAGAATCTGGAGGCCTCGTCCAAGACCTCTTTGAGCCCACTGGGGTGCATGGTTGTGGGTATCGACAAATCCCGGTATCAGGAAACCAGGGTTGCTCTTATCGCCTGAGATGACTGATATATGACAGTCGCTGGCTCGGATGCTCAGGCCATCGAGTGCTGTCTGGACTTCCTCCACGGGGATATCACGGAGGAGGTGCTCAATGCGCCCGTCGGGACCTACAACAAGCACACCGTCGCGAACAATCTCGATAGAACTAGGCGACGTTGAATGTACGATCGTGCCATGAAACACCTGTGAAGTTCTTGCTTGATGGGACATGGTGACTGATGTTCTTCGTGCTGGTGTCGATTAGTTATGTTGGCGCGGCGATATGGTTCGTATTGTCACGGGCAAGCACAGAAACGATACAGATACTACGGAGGATCTAAACCTCGTTAACATCAACCTGCATGCCCCAAAGAGAATAATGCATAATGCCGCAACACCAGAAATTCGTTAGGTGTTTATTTATACACTATAAATACATAAGATTATATACAATACAATTATCATCCTTGGGTTGTCCCTAGTATTTTCTTCTCCAATTCGTCCTCCGTCCTGCGCATCGTCTGAATCGCGTTAAGGGTCAGTGGACAATGTTGGTCTACATATTTCAGTACATGGTAAGCCTGTCCAGCTGCTGAATATGAGCCCTCCATATCCAGGTAGGCTCTCGATAACATAAGAATTGTGTGGTAGATGGGGCGAAGATAAGTTGGATCCCTCTTGCGGGCACGGTCCTTGAGCGAGAGGCGGTTCCGGCGTGGCTCTACTTGACGAATCATTGCCCATCCAAGCCATCCCGGCATGAGACGGGTTTCGCATACTTCAAATGCCTCTTGATACCTATGTGAATTGGTAAGGGCTTGGACGTACAGGTTCCAGTTGTTGGAGTCCAGCTCGAATCCAACGGCACGAATATCGGCAATCGTCTCCTTCAATTGCGCGAGCTTGTTCTGCGCTGATAGCGACTTGATCAGAGTTGACAGGGGGCGGCAGAGCGAAAGGCGATGTGAATACAAGAGCAGATTGTTCCCCGATATTGGCCTTCCTCTTTCCTTGGCACGCATCAACGCAAACTCCCACGCTTCTTGTACACCATCATGGTCATTTTCCTTTAACCTTGATACCATCAAAGCGTTCAATATCCGGATAGGTGGTTGAGATTGACGGTCTTCGGGTAGTCGCTGCAGAAACTTGTCGTAAAGCTGCTTTACTCTATCAAATGCTTTGTGTTGGCCACAGACGAACATGTAAAAGTCAAAGTATGCCGCCGAGTATGCAACATCTAGCGGCTCACGACCCAAGCCTTTTATTGGGTTGCTTGCGAGTTCTTGCCTGTCGGCATTCATTAAGAACTGGAAAAAATAATCTTCTGCCTTTGCGAAGTCTTTGTCGGCATCGCCAGATAGTATGCGCCGTGAATCATCCATGACAGCGGCCTTCATAGCCTGGATGTTGGAGGACAAGGCTGGCTTAAGACCTTCGGGTCTGCGTAGCATATGATCTCTGACGTGAAATACCATGTCCAGCTCCTTCGTGGCAATAAAACCACCCATAACAACCGCATAATGAAACTCGGTGGCTTGCATTCCAGCCTCAGGCATGACCTCGGTCAAGATCTTCCAGGCGCGGCTCGGCTGTCCTGCAACAGCCAAAGCTTGCATGAGCGCAGAGTAGGTGTAGGTGTCGGGTGCGACGTTTGAAGATTCCATGATCCGATGTACTCGAGAAACATTCTCAAGGTCACGCCTCATCGCATAGGCAACGAGCAGGTAATTCCACATCCTTGTTTTTGGCCCATCAAGTGCCATCGCCAGTGCTTTCACACATGTCTCCTCCGCTTTATCAATGTTGCCGTTTTGTATTTCTCCGAGGACCAAGCAATCAACCATAGCGACATTCGGGCGGATTCCCAAGCCCGCAGCTGAATTGTATAATTCACGTGCTGCTATAGCATCGCCACGCTGAGTACAAATTCCCATCATTGTTCCAATGGTAACCTTATCTGGGTGGGTATCAGAATCAAGGAGGTTGCTATAATGCTCGAAGGCCTTATCAACAGCATGAACCTTCCCATAGGCGTTCAAGAGAATATTCGAATGTTTAATGTTCGGAGCAACCTTATATTCGGCATCCATGTTTTCGAAGATGTTGACGACTTCATCCACCTCACCCCGCTTTGCATGAACATGCATCAGGGGGAGAAGATCGTCTGCATTACGAATCCGCCCATGCATTTGCCTCTCGAGGTACTTCTTCCACAATCTTTTGACAGCCTCCAAATTTCCTTGTGATGCAAATGCCGTCATTACCATCCTATAAGCAGGAGAAGATGGTTTACCGAAATATCGTACCCAGTCCTCTAGAATTTGATGCATTCCCATGCTGCTCCTATGTTTACAGAAAATTTTCAAGATGGCGTCGAGGATATGTGCCGTAGGTCTTCCATCTGTCTGCCGGAATTTCCGGTACAGACGAACAGCCATCTTCGTGCGGTCCATCTTCAAAAGCTTGAGTATGGTGTTTTGGTAAATTGATTCTGAGGCCAATCCCAGCCATTCGAGGCGAGAAAAGGCCGACAGGAAGTTTGCTTCTGAGAAGTCGCCCTGTGGAAAAAGGGCTGAAGACAGCGCCTCAGTGATGAATGTCGTTTTATCGGCTCCCAACTGCTGAGAGATGTCTGCACCGGGTAAATCAGACAAATGGCTGGTCAAGCCCGAAACCATCTCTTGTACTTTCTCGTTGACGTTGGGCAAATAAATCACGCGTGCCCACATACCATGGTCGTTCGCGGTGTTTGCAGTTCCCAAATCCCTGACAGATTTCCAGGCATCAAATGCCATGTCCCAGCGGCCGTATTGAATGAGGAGACCAAGAAGCCTATCCGATGCCGTTGGATTTTGGAAGGTAGCCAAAGATTCTGAATGCGCATTGACGGCGTCTTCATAGTTGCGTAGAATCACATGGGCATTTACCAATGCTTCGTAACTGCTATGGCCGGCTTGGTCTCTGATGGTATCGAAAACTGAAACTATACGATCCGCATCGATCGATCGATTTGAGGTGATGAGATAGCTGAGAAGTCGTGGTGCAAGCGCTAGCTGATTGTCGGAATTCATCTGCCCGAACTGTCTCCACGCTTCCTCGTAGTCGTTCGTGCGCGAAGATTTACTTATTAACTGAAGGAACGCTGTTGTCTGTTCAGTTTCATCGCTCTTCAAATGGTGCGCCTGCAAATCCACACGATGTTCCATTGGCTTGTATTCATCTTGGCTTCCAACTTCGTCGGCGCGCCTCGACATTGCCACAGAACCATCGCCTGCTGCTGTTGTATAAAGTCTTTGCCCAATCCTGCCAAGTCCTCTGGGCCTCCTGAACTCCGACCTATCGGGTGTCCACGGCGAGTATTGTCGGATTATGTTCAAGGCACCACTTGGGTAGAGAAAATCAAGCATCATGCCTCCGGAATTATCAGGTTCGTTCGTTGCTACCTGTCCGTCATGTGCAGTTCCTTGGAATAATACTTGCCAGAAAGGAGACAGCTCCAGTTCCATTGCACCATGGTTCCAGAACGCAGAATGCAGCATCCGGCGACTCTTCATAGACTTAGATCCGGGCACGAATCGTCGCACGCTGCCGAGTTCGAGACATCCCGCCGTACGCTCCAGCATGCCCCAAGCCCAACTGTGTATCGTGCCGCGCACTGCAAATCTCGTCGAAATAGACTATAATACAAGAGAACACGTCAAACTAAAATCTAGAAGCATCAGTTAGCAGAGTTCCACGATCACGCCGAGTGGCAGCTTACACAATAACATGCTTCTCGGCTTTGGACAAAGTTCTGAATGCCGCGGAGCTTGGATTTCGGTTCTTTTCGAAGCTTGCCAAGGCAGTGAAGGCACCGAAAGCAAATTCAGGCACTGATTCTAGCAGCAGTAAGGCGGTGGAGTGTTATTTAATACAGTGCGGCAGCGAAACAATGGTTTGGGCCCGACTGCGTTGAAGGTATTCAGAAATAACAGTCAAATGAACGATTCTTGAATGTTTTAGCAGTCCTCGGCGACAAGGGAACGGAATTATTATTTTGCCGATTGATCCATGGACACCATGTGAGGCCAAGCTGTCTGGCTGCTTATGTAAGCTTGATATTCCCACCAAGAAACCTCACCTGTCAACCCCACCATGTGGCCACGGAGTGGTAAACAGAACCATGGACATAACTAAATTCATCGTCTCTGGACGTGATGAGGCGCTTCTTTACGGTGATTACAGCACTTACCGTGCACAATTATCAAGGAAGCTTCTCTCAGCGCGCAAGAAATTGGGATTAGCAACGAGAAAGGGAGCCAAATATGCGAAACGGCCAGCTGTGACAGCGGAGGACATTGGCAAGAACCATGAGTATGTACAGCTGAACAAAGTGATGTTATTTTGCTAACTCTAAAAGGTATCTCCGTATCCAACTTCTCACGTCGGAGCGTGCCTGGGCTCATGCGATGTACATGAAGTCCGCCCATTCTGCAGATGCCAAGGGCGTCACAGGCGCTGCTCGATCTCACATTATTTCTCGACTCCACAAGGCTTATAAGGTTCAACAAGGTGTGCTGGAAGCGCTATCGGACCGGTCAGTGTCTGGTGCGACAGAAACAGATCTTCTCGAGGCACGCGCATATGCCACGTCTCTTTCTGGCGCCGAGCAATTCGAGAAGCAAAGCTGGCAAGCCTGCGTCACGGACTACTCTATTGTCTGGGCTATATATACCGCTCTCACCTCGTCTACGAAAAGCGACATATTTAAGGACTTGGTTACGTCTACCGTTGAGCCGAGCATACGTTATGGGGCATATCAGATGAAGCTTGCTCGGACGATGGCGATTCCGGTAATTGTGCGGAAATTCTTTCCCATGGACGATGAGTCCCTTGTCAAAGCGGTTGAGAATCTTGACTCCACAATCTTGAAGGATGCATCGAGGGCCAAGCCAGAGCTGGCAGAGAGTGATGCGGCGTCGAGGACGATCACCTGGAGGTCACGGACTGTTGACCTGGAAGACGCATCTATTGCCGTCGCCCTGTCAGCAGTTACAACAGCAGCCAAGAATCTGAGCAAGACTCTATCTTCGACCTCTACCTCACCCCCCAGAGAGCGCGCATCGGCATATGACGACATCCTCATCGCGAGCCAAGATGCCGTTGACGCAACGAAACACTCCATCGACGAGCTGGTCGCCGAAGGCATCCCTCAAGGCGATAAGCGGATACAGAGCCTCCAAATTACCAGGACTGCCATTGGGTACGATCTTATCAGCTGGCGGATAGGCCGGAATCGAGTTCTTACTGGCGACCACGACGGTGCACTACCGGCCAGCGCGCCCATTGCGAAGTCTCGAAAGTCCAAGCAGGCAGATGATGCGACAGTCGACAAGGAGGAGGGAACCGGACGGAAACTAGCAAAGTTACGAGAGCGAGTCGTCCTCTACGATTCAACCCTTCAGAGCTTGGATTCTATCAAGGAGTTACCTGGAGTTTCTTCCGACACCGAGTTCCTGGGAGAGCTGGAAGCCAAGTACAACTACTTCCGAGCCCTAAAGTATGTCATCGTCATTTAGTAATGTCTATTGAGCAAAGTTGACTAAAATTTTCTAGGTGCCTCGCCATTGCCCGATCACACTCTGTCCTCTCCTCATACGTGGAAGCCCTGAGCCTTCTAGCCCGCGCAACCGCCCTTCTCACGCCATCCCTACCTCACCTCTCCGCCATTGCAGCGCCCTCGCCCACCGCTCCTCCCACTCTTGCAATCTCCCCTGAGTCGTCGTCCTTTCTCGCATCGGTCCTAAACGCCGAGCTCCAGCGTCACCGTGCGCTTGTCGAAATAACCACAGTAAGTGGCACTGTCGCCAAGCTGCCGCCTTCGTTGCCATTGGTGGAGACATTGGAGCACTATCCGACGGGCGGTGAGGTTGATCTGAGCAATTTGGTGTCCTATCCGACGAAGTTAGAGGCGGTGCCAGTGAAGCCACTGTTCTTTGATGTTGCGTGGAATTATATAGAATATCCGGGCCGTAGTCCACAAGCGCCAGCACAGGTACCTGAGGAGGAGGCGAGACCCAGCTCGGGAGGGGAGAAACAGGAGGCTAAGAAGGGATGGTTTGGGTTTGGGAGGTCTTGAAGGTGGGGCGCTAGGATGGGGCGGGATATGTTGGTTGTTGGCTGTTGGATGTGGTGCATACAGTATAGATGATCATGCTGATGAAGACTATAACGAAATTAATGGTCACATTTATGCCTCGGTGGTGCACCGGATATTATCCATGTTTGTTAATCTAACCTTGAAGCTTGTGATTAATGGTTGAATTTTAACTCTCAATTATGTGAGAATATTTTAGGCCTTCTAATATCAGATTCAAAATTAGAGAACTTCAGTGTTCGGCAGATCATGATCCAGATCTGATCTGGAGCCCTCCCAGGTCAGATCATGATCTGGACCAGATTTGACAGGTAGATCAGATCATGATCTAGATCTTTAAAAAAATGAGGCTTAAAAAATGAGGCTCCCCATACTTACGATTCATAGTAGAGTAAGTGATTCATAGTAGAGTAAGTAATTCATAGTAGAGTAAGTAATTCATAGTAAAGTAAGTGATTTATAGTAAGAATACCCCTATATCTACTTACCTTATTTCTCCTTGTGCCTTTCTTTTCTTTCTTCTTATATTACCAACCCCTTTCTTTGATACTCACTTCCTTCCTTCAACTATTACCAATCAAAATGTCTTACCTTTCTCCAACTGCTTCTCTTACTGAGATCAACTCTGTCTTGGCTAAGTTCAACATTCCTAGTTGGCAAGTCTGCCCCTGGGTTGTTGAGTTCAACGATAGCCAAGATAAGACTAAAAAGAAGGCTATCTTTGCCAACAAGTTAAAGGCAGCCAATTTTGACAAAGACACTGTTGAAATGTTAGTAAAGGAGAGCTTTGATAGAGGTGCTACAATCTCAGAAGGGCTGAAGGGTATGAAGCAGAGTAGATCAGTAGTTATGATCAGTAGGGATTTTAAGAAAGATCTGGCCAACACTACTTCTCTTGATGAGAAGAAGCTTTATGTTCAGCTTCTCTTCCTGAAGGAGAGAAAGGTAAGATATTTCCTTTTACTCTCCTTATTATACTAATATAGACTAAGGTCTATATCTACGACCCTGACTAGGTTATGTCAGAACCAAAGGAGATCACAGAGGAGATGAAGAAGAAGATAGAGGCTGAAGGCCGGAAGACTTTGGACCCCTGTCCCCGCCTGACTGAATTAGAAGGAGGGGCAAGACTTTGTTTGTTTGTGAATAGACTTGTAAAGAGAGGTCTTAAGATTGATGAGGTTTAGACTAGTAGAGGTAGAAATAAAGGCTTCCGCTGTCTAGCTATATGCCAACAGCTCCTTCTGGCAATAGAAAAGGGAGGAGAGGAGGAGTTGAATTTGGCTTGGGCTGAAGAGTAGTTAAGACCTTAGGTGTATTGTATTTTAACATCTGTAATTAATAACATTAATAGCTTACTCTCTTAACTCCTTTACTTATCTCTAAACTTAAAATTATAAGTAAGGAAGGATTCCTACTATACTAAAACTTCAATAGGTAAGTAAGCTTTAGGACGTAGTCTAATCCTTACAAACAGACCTGTTTTTAAGACTGTTTTTATAGTAGATTTAGCCTATCAAGTTTATATTTCCAGAAAGTAAGGCCCTACCAGTACATCTAGCTTATATATAGTGCATCTAGCTTATATATCTACTTATATGTTAGGAGGCAAGATCCCTATAGTACTATAACTTCAACAGGT
>LNAR01001971.1:0-31899 GCA_001630585.1 Pseudogymnoascus sp. BL549 | reverse complement strand
TTGCTGTTGCTGTTGCTGTTGCTGTTGCTGTTGCTGTTGCTGTTGATGGTGATGGTGATGTTGATGTGATGTAACAAACATCACACACAGTACAAACGCGAACACACAACCAGCGAATATCACACGCAAACACATAATAGATAGACTCGAGTATCTGTGATAGGTGTTTCTTCAGTAGCACAGTAACACAGCAACACAGGGGACACAGGAACACAACCCAGAGTCACGGCCAGTAACACACGCTGGGCAACTCGACTTTGTACTGCCCACCCAGCGAGCCAGCGAGTAAGGTGATAGAGGACTAGAGGGCTAGAGGACACAGTCTGGTACTCTGGTTTATAGAGATGGTATATCTGGTATAGTAGTATAGTCGGCGGAGACGTGTGTTACCTTGGACCGGCACTCACACGGCTGGCACGGCACTTGCCATCGGTCTGTCATCCATCCATCGACCAGCGCTCTGCCATTCATCTCCCATGACCCCATCATGCAGGAGCAGATACACAGCACAGCGTTGCAGTTCTATGTGAATATCTGCATGTTACCTCAACCGGAGTACCTGCTCGCATGCCATATCAGGCAGTATGTGTGTCCACCAGCATACAACCACAACTGCACAGTCTGTATGCAGTATAATCCGTTTATTAAGTGTGGTTTGTATGGTCTGTATGATCTGTATGGTTCGTCTGTATGCAGCTTATACTACATACAGTAAGCGAGCAGAAGCGGCTGTTGGCGGTGCCGGGATGGTGTGTGTGTGTGTGTGTGTGTGTGTGTGTGTGTGGTTGTGGTTATGTTTAGTGAGTGAGTAATCAAGGGCTGTGATCGATGTACGATGTGCGATGTGCGATGTGCGATGTGCCGCCAATGCCAATGCCAATGTGCCAATGCCAATATGCCAAGATCGTAACGGGCAGTGGTAGGGTAGATTGATTGCTGGTGGGTGTGGGATGACGAGGTGGGGAAAGGGAAAGGGAAGGGAGTGAAAAGAAAAGAAAAGAAAACCTTGGTGGCTTGGAGAGAGGAGAGAGAGAAGAGAGTGGCTAGGAGATAAAAAACGTATCTATCCTCGACTCATATTACGGAACACGGCAGACTGACAGCTCTTTCATCACACCGAGGCACAAAAACACCAACACGCATACACAGAGTGCACATACGCATACGCAGAAACATCCAAAGCTCTCTCCCTCTCTGCATCTGTCCCTCTACAGTACCTTAACTCCATCAAAGTACCATCTACCACCCCCATCCCACCTCATCCCACCCCATCCCTTCCTAGCTTATCCCAGTCCATCCCAGTCAATCCCAGCCAAGGTACCAAGACCCCATGTACCCTCACCCTACACTCACTCACACTCATACTCACACTCCAACACACACATACACACACACACACACGCACGCACGCTCACACTCACACTCATTCTTTAGCCCCTCGGACTTTCCCTAATCCCGAACACACGCCAAGTCCGGCCAAGCCCACCACTCAAAGTCTACTTGGCCCCAGTAATCCCGGAGATCGGTTGTCATCGAGACTCCGACCCGCCGGCCGCCAACAAGAGGTGGAGGGGAGCTAGATGGAACTCAAGCCACTAAGGGAGCTAGTGATGATTACTCGTCAAAGCTAAACCACTCTAACCAACGTAGCAAACTGCTTCCTGTACTCTGGATTCTCCGACTACCTCGTCGTTCCCACCCTTTGTTTTTGCTTTGCTTTGCTTTGGGGAGTTTCCTCCTTTCGTTTCTTCCATCCTTCCCTTTCCCTTGGCTATGATACTGCATATGCCAATCCCATACTACCTCTTATGAAGGTACTACTAGTATGCATATTCTTCGGGGCACGGGTAGACGAGGGGTGCGAGGACACTATTTATGTAGTTTTTATGTGTGTTTTGTACAAGCGCTTATACCATACTTCCCACGTTCCTATACGTCCAGTTCTACAACCTATACACAAACACACAGCCCTGTACTATTCCTCTCTTCTGTTCTGTATCAACCTCCCGTCCTATCCACCATTTCTTGTCCTATCCCATCACATCCTATCCAATCCCAGCCTTCTCCAATTGCGCCTAGCCACCACAAAGTAAAAAGGGTAGCATGACGGAATGGGGAACTCTCGCCGGGATGCCAATCCCATCCCATCGTCTCTCCAACCATACACGCGCCGCCGTACAGAACATCAATCTCACATCTCACCAAGTACGTACTTACGTCCGTTACTCGCGCGAGTACGAATGTACTCGTCCGCTCTCTTATTAAGGCTTACATAGCCCTCTTCCTTACGTACCCTTCCAATAACTGTCCCCCCTCCAAATACCCTCATAATACCATAATATCCCCCCCTCCATACAAATTGACAATAGCCCTGCATATACCCTCCATTACCCTTATTCAACCTCCTGACGCCATTCAAGTTATTCCCGTTCCTACTTTTCCCTAACTCCTTCCCTTCTTCTTCCTCGAGTCTTGCCAAATACAGTATACAATACCGGACCTTCTTTCTTAGCATCCTTACATACGCGCATCTTACTTACCCTACTCACTCTACTTGCCTGGTCTGCATACATACACACACGCACACACATCCCACGCATCCCTACATACATAGCATACCCACATTATCGGACTCGGACTTAACCTTCACTCCCCACGGACATCTTCATGCCCCTCGGCGCATATCATATCATAACTCCACCAGCCACCTAACCCAATTCCAACTCGAATCCCACCAAAACACCCATCCCATACCACCGCAAGACTCACACCGACCACCACCACTGCCGTCATCTCACTCAATTCCCTCATCCCATACCAATCCTATCAAAACCCCCCATCTCTTCTCCCTAAATAAATATACAACACGCACAAAATACCAACCCAACCCCCGGCACCAAGCGTGCCGTCCGCCCACCACCATCCATCAACCAACCCGCTTAGAAATCCACCCAAACGCCAAACTCCACCACCACCATCAAAACGGCCCAAACCCACGTTTCGCTCGCCGACCCGCTCTAATTTTCTGCGAACTCGACTACCACTCTCGGCGCCGCGCACTGATTTATCATCGTCCGGGGCCCGCATTTTGGGGACGTCCCTCGACAAGGTACATACAACGGTACATATTTTGTTATACAAGGGCTCGGAGGTACAAAGTTACCTTGACGCATCCAAGACACATACCTTGGATCCCTCTGGCACTGACTGCCTTTTTTTATATAGCTGTCATACCCCCACCATCTGGGTTTGTTAATATTTTAATACCTTTTTGAAGTTTCGGATCTTTTATTTATTTATCGGACTCAAAGTTTGAGGAAGGAGGTATTTACTTTGTTGGCATTTGCATATACGTTGGAGCTGAGCAAGGGATATATTGTACGCCAAGGTTATAATAATTATCGACAGCCACGAGAAGGAACATAACGGGGCACATACGGGACAGAGCCAGATATTGGAAATCGAAAGAGACGGTGATAATTCTGGATCTCATCGAAAGAAAAAAAAACAAGGACATCGTCCACAGCAGTTAACAGTGGCCAAACCGACACCCCGCGCGGGAAATCCGAGGGGGAACCACGAGTCTCGACAACACCAATTCTCACATTCCAGCCACATAACACACGACCAGAACTGGCCACAACCACGTCCATACACGAGTTAACCCACAACTATATCTCAAAAATACATACATACACACAAATAAGAAAATGTCACCACCACATCACCCACCGTCACTCCCCTCCCCGCCATCGACAGACAACGACGCCACGCACAAGAGCAAATCCACAGCTAAGCGGACGAAGACGTCGAAACCGGGACCCAGGGGGGCGAAGAGAGTGAGTGCGGCGGCTGCTGCGGCTGCGGCGGCGGGGGGAAGTGGAAGTGGAAGTAGGAGTCCAGAAATGGGGGACGGGAGGCATAAGAGGGTGTGGAAGGCTTGCGAGAGGTGTAGGATGAAGAAGACAAAGGTTAGTTGTGCTTTTATTTCTAGCTCTGGTGTTTCATGGTGGGTGATGGACGTTGCGGGAGAATACGTAAGGGGCAGACGAGAAAAGAGCGAAAAGGGGCTATAAACATCAACAGAACTCCGCTAACCACCACACAGTGCGACGGTGAATCACCTTGTAAACGCTGCCGCGACGACGGACTCGTCTGCACAGCCGGTCACCGCAAGAAGGCAGAATTCAAGCAGCTCCCCCGCGGCTACGCCGAGGTCCTCGAAAACACACAGTACGCCCTCATCGCTACAGTCCACAAGCTATACGCCATGGTCCTCGCTGGGGAGCAGTGGACACTCGAGCCGCCGGTCGTGAATGCGAGAGGTCAGCCAGTGATTCATGATATTGCTGCGAAGCTTGGGTGTATCAGGGCTGATCCGTCGAGTTCGACGAGTGGCGGTGCTATTGAGTTCCCTGCCGATGCAGCAGAGTTCGCGGCCCTGCAACGACGACTCGAGAGTGAAGAGCGTGCTGGTGCTGGGGAGGGAGGAGAGATGGGCGGGATATTAAGTGCCACCACTGGTCCGGAGAGTCAGTTTGGCGATGACTCGTTCTGCGAGGACTTTGACCCCGGATTTGAGATGGAGGATGATTTTGGGGACGTCGATGGTGGGGCGGGTTATGGCGATGTGTCGCCCTTCTCTGATGGACCTGGGGGGTTCGCGATGGATGGGCTACAAAGCCTCCAACAGGGGGCGTACGACGAATTCATCCCCGCTTCCTCGTCCTCACCCGCTATCCCCACCGCCGCAGTGGCAGGGGGACAAATGCAATTACCATCCCAACTCCAACTCACACCTCAGCAGCAGCAGCAGCAACAAGCAGCCCTGAGAGCGCAGCAGGCGCGACAGATGCAGATGCTCCAGCAACAACAGCAGCAGCAAGGCTTGGATTTCAGGGAACAAAATCAGTGGGCTGGCCCGGCGGCTATGGAGGAGCAGATGAGAGCGCTTATGAGGAGTGGGATGTACGCCGGTGGTGGGGGGATGGGGATGGGTGCCATGGGTGGTGATGGCACGATACGGCCGAATCTGCTTGAGTGCGGGTTTGGTGCGGCGGGGTATTGACAATGAACGATGATGTGTGAAGGAGGATTGGGAGGTGTATGAATATGCTTATCACTCAGCTCAGCTGTTTCTTATCTTTTTGTTTTTAGCCCGAGAGGGCGGCGCGGTTGGGGTGGGGGCGGCAGGGAAAGCTTCTTTTGGGACAAGGGCGTTTAGGTAGATTAACTGTTTATGGCTGTCGGTGTGGCTGTTTTTCGGACATGGATCGGTGGCGTTTTTGGGGGGCACCGGTTTCTTTATGGGAGAGCGGGTGGGAGGGAGTAATGACGATGATTGATATGAAATTGGGGAGTAGATACTGGAGATCTGAGAGGAGTGGAAACATAGAAATCTCGTTTCTTATACTTTGATTACTATGCTGCTTAATATGTTGATCTAAGTCCGACAGGATATAATATGTCAGTCCCGTAGGACTTATTGCGCAACCGAACGACAAGGCTGATCCGAGGCTATATCCAGCGAGGCTGCACTAAACCCCATCACCTAGACCTCGGCATCGTGCACAACCGATTACGCCGATTACCCCAGAACTGGGGTAATCCCCCCTCATTACACCAGTGGTGCCCCATTTATAACTAATCATATATAGACGTATATAGCTCCCCAGCTTCCCCCGGACGTCCTACGGTTTCAATTGCATACTACCTACCTACCTCCCTCCTCTCGAATCTACCTGCCTATACCATTTAACGAGTCTTTTTTTATACAATACCGCAATCATGAGCAACGCAAACCCCGGAGCTGGCTTCGAGTACCCTGCCGTCGAGGTATCGTGGCTCAAGCGTGATGTCCTCCTCTTCGCAACCAGCATCGGCTGCACAGTCGACGAGCTGCAGTTCCTCTACGTACGTCTTCCCTCGCCCAGTTCCAAGTCCGCACACAGCTAACCCCCTCCCTAGGAACTCCACCCCAAGTTCGCCGTCTTCCCAACATACCCCATCCTCCTCCGTAAGCTCTCAGTCCGCCCTACCTCCACTCACACCAACCCATCTAACTCCCCTCACAGCATTTAAGACAACCACCCAAGAGGTGATCGACTTCTACGCCCAGCAAGCCGCAACCCCCATCCCCGGCATCCCCAAGATGGACGCCCGCCGCGTCCTCGACGGCCAGCGCAAGATGACCTTCCTCAAGGCCCTCCCCCCCACCTCAGCCGGCAAGAAATTCGAGATCCGCGCCAAGGTCCTCGGAGTCTACGATAAGGGCAAGGCCGGCACCGTCGTCGAGACACAGCAGGATCTCGTCGATGCGGGGACCGGGGAGGTGTATACCAGAGCTGTTGGATCGGGATTCTTCGTTGGACAGGGCAACTGGGGTGGACCCAAGGGACCAGCGACGGTTAACTTCCCGCCGCCTAACCGCGCACCGGATGCTCTGCTTGAGCACCAGACTACCGCTGAGTCGGCGCATCTGTACCGCCTGAACGGTGACTACAACCCTCTCCACGCGACTCCGGAGCCAGGACAGAAGATGGGTTTCGGTGGTGCCATCATGCACGGGTTGTCGAGCTGGAACTTCACCGCTAGGGATATCCTGAAGCAGTTTGGTGGGAGCCAGCCGGAGAACCTGAAGGAGTTCCAGGCGAGGTTCGCGAGCCCTGTTAAGCCGGGGGATAAGCTCGTCACCAAGGCGTGGAGGACGGGGGATGTTCAGGGTGGGTTTGAGGAGGTCAGGTTCGTGACGCAGGTTGAGGGCGGGAAGGTGTGTTTGAGTAATGGACGGGCGCTGGTGAAGATTGTTGATGGAAAGACCGGGAGCAAGTTGTAAATGGATGTAGGATGATTTAGGCTTGAGTTTTGGAATGAAATCACGAAGGTTCCTGTAGCGCTATGCTCGTCGACCCAATCACTTTGAGAGGCGGGAGAACGGCCTTATAAGTGCCCATATTGGAGAAGACATATACTGTAAGAGTTTCATCTAGCTCGGAATACAATCCTATGTGGCACCGGCAGCGTCCTCACTGTGCGCTGTGCTCCACCTCGTTGACGTCCTCGCGCCAACGGCATGCCGATTACCCCCCTTCTCACCACCGCCTCCTCTTCTCGCTGTCATCGCACCACCTACCATCGCGATATTCTGTCACTGCAGATCTTCCACCGCGAACACCCTACCGCATCACCTACGGGGTGTACAGCGGTTACGGAAGAGAAGGTCGGTCCGCCTGGATCTATGGGGTTCATTTAGTAGTGGCCGATGACAATTGATATGTCGGTTGCCTGGGTAGGATTCTCAAGACAGCTCTGGTTATTTATGACCGGCTTGGCTTGTCAATAGACCTGTAATTACAACATACAACTCAAAGCACAGCGAAACGGCACAACACAACGCTTTCAGGTAAACAGCCAGCGGCAGAATAAAATCACCGCATACCGACTCCATTCCCTATCTAATTCGTACACGCCCCCACCACCCAGCGCCAAATCTACGCGTAGAACCCAATCGTCTCCTTCTTCTTACTCTGCACCTCCGCAATAGCATCCACGTAATGCTCGTGGCTAATCCTGCTCCTCCCATTCCTCAACGCAATCATACCTGCCTCCACACACACCGCCTTCAGCTGTGCGCCTCCGAACTCGTCCGTGCTGCGAGCTAACTCGGCCCAGTTCACTGCATCATCCACCGTCATCTTGCGGCTGTGGATGCGCATGATCTGCGCGCGTGCCTCCTCGTTCGGTAGGGGGAACTCGATTTTACGATCCAGACGTCCCGAACGGAGAAGCGCGGGGTCGAGAACATCGATACGGTTCGTGGCGGCGAGGACCTTGATGCGGTCGTCGGAAGCGAAACCGTCGAGCTGGTTGAGAAGCTCCAACATGGTACGCTGGACTTCACGATCACCGCTCTTCTCGGAGTCGAAACGCTTTGTTCCGATGGCGTCGAGCTCGTCGATGAAGATGATTGCTGGGGCCTTCTCTTTTGCGAGAGCGAAGCAGTCACGGACCAGCTTGGCGCCGTCTCCGATGAACATTTGCACTAGTTGGGGACCGGCGAGCTTGAGGAAGGTGGCGTCGGTTTGGGCGGCGCAGGCACGGGCGAGGAGGGTCTTTCCTGTTCCGGGGGGACCGTACATTAGTGCACCTGGGTTGGGTTAGTATGTGAGTCTGATGTTGGGAGGTGATGGCACGTACCCTTTGGTGCCTTGATGCCGATCTTCTTGAAGCGTTCCGACTGCTTCATGGGCCAGACGATGGCCTCCACCAGCTCCTCAATCTGCTTGTTCAGCCCTCCAACATCTGTGTACTTCTCCGTTGGCTTCTCATCAACCTCCATAGCCTTGACTCTGCTGTCGTACTCGGCAGGTAATGTGTCAAGTACGAGATATGAGTCCTTGTTCACGCCAATCAGATCTCCAGGCTTCAGCGTCTCAGGGTCGACCAGTCCGATCAATGGGAGGAATATCGTTTGCCGCGTTGAGGTCTTAATCACCGCCGACTTCCCCACTCTTGTCGCATCGAGATCGATGTTCGCACCCTCCTCCTTGGACTCCTCCGTCGGATCGAGATCCAGAAGCTCAACCACATTTCCGACTAAATACGGTAGTTGCCTAGAACACCCTACGTTAGCCCGTTATCAAACAACACCTCTGTGCCACCCAAAAGACGTGCCTGTTATTCTCAATCTTCTCTAGGTTGTCCTTGATCTTCTCGTTCATGTTCGACTTCTCGTGCGACAGTCGCTGGAACTCGCTCCTCATGATCCGTGTGTCGTTCTCGATGAGCTTCCTCCGCGTGTCGATGTCCATTGTCGATAGCGCCTCAATCTCCTCAAATATCGGATCTTCCTCCTCGGCCTCGGCATCCTTCATCTCTGCGTCGCCGCCCTGCTCCGGCTTCTTCTTGTCCTTGTCGCCATCCTTGTCTCCGTCGTTCTTGTCATCCTTCATCTCCCTCTCGATGTCGTCGAGATCTTCGAGTGTGGCCATGGTGAATTAGGATGTGAGGTATTAATGGTACAGGGGTTGATGGGTTCGTGGAGAAGGAGATGGATGGCTCGTCGTTGGAATTGTGTCTTGGTGGTTATTGAGGTGCAGTGAGCTCCATGGCGGCGAGCTTCCAACGCGGCTAGCTTGCCAGCTGTGTAAGCGAACCGCTGAAGGCAGAATACTGACGCGTAAGTCACGTGACCATTGAAATTCTAAGCTGGTGGAAACTATTATCAAGAGGTTACAATGTCCTTATTATTTATTTGAAGCGGAAAAGGTATAAGTTCTTCGTAAAATCATTAATTAAAGTGGTTGCCTGGCGGCTGCAAGTCTCTTAAGATGTAATCTCTGAATCGTCAACTATGCACCTGGAATGGATAATGGCTGCGCTGTCTTCACATCCGAGTTCGTCCTTCCTAGTCGGAATCTCCATCTGAATCTGAATCTGCGTCCTCTTCTTCCTCCTCCTCTTCTTCCTCTTCTTCTTCTAACTCCTCCTCCTCCTCTTCTTCTTCTTCCTCTTCCTCCTCTTCTTCCTCCGATTCTGACTCTGACTCGGGCTCCTCGTCCTCTTCTGACTCCGACTCGGGCTCTGGCGGCTCTTCATCCTCCGAGTCATCCAACGGCTCGTCTTCCTCGTCAGGCTTCTCCCGAAAGAGGTTCTCAATTACTTCCTTGCGCAACTCATCATCGCTATTCTCCTCCTCTTCTACTTCCTCTTCATCCACACCATGGGAGCCACCACGAGCCTCTCGTAATGCAATTGCTCCCGCACCGATCGCTCCAATAACAGCAACTGCGCTATCAGAACTAGAGGCTTCGGGTGCACTCCCTTCTATAGCCTTGGTCCCCCCAGGCTGTTCCGGTCCTCCAGGCGGATGGTCGGGATACCCACCTGGCGGCCCGAACTCCCTCGTTGTATCGTAGTACTCAGCCGCTAATCCATCACTTCGCTCTGTGTCCCAATACTTGTGGTCGCTCGGTGAGATATATCCTTTCGACGACTCGTAGGTCTGAACTTCTAGCGGCATGTCCCGCCTCCTTTCCTCCGCAGTAACATCAAACGCTCCGCCCTTCTCCCAAGCAGCGCTACCGATTTCCTCCATCCTAATCCACGCCCTAACCATCATGAGCGCCTTCCCCAGCAGATTCGAACCCCATGTTTCGCGCTGCCCCACTGCTTCATCAGCCTCATATCCAATCCCCCAAATCCCATCCAGCGGCGACGCCAGGACAAGCTCGTCTTCACCCGTCGCCAGCAGTTCAGCCTTCAGATCCCGGTCCTCCAGCATGCTGTGCGCAAACTTGTGGTACGTGGCCTCCTCCACAATGCCGTAACGGTCCTCTTCCCAAATCTTCTCGTCGAAGGCATCTACGCGGCGAGCGAGGGCGCGGATATCCTCGACGTTGTTCTTGCGGGTGATGCGCGCCGCGATATCGGGGGCGCCGAATAGCATCGCCATTTCGGAGAGCATGTAGCTGTGCGTTGTTAGGGTGCGTCGGGGTGGTGCGAAGGACACACTTACTGTTCTGCAGTAGGCCAGACGGCTTCCGTTTCGTTGTCGTGGAATGGGGCGTGAGAATCTTGAGAGAGGAATTCAAAGGAGGGGTTTGTGTCCCTCCAGAAGAAGATGGGCGGCATGATGAGTGATGGTATGAGATATATGGGTGAGGTGGGGTGTAGTGTGTGCAGTAAAGGTTGCGAAGATTGTTGGAGGATTGCTGGAAATAATTTACCTCAGACTCACATGTGTTGGAAGGGCGACCTTCTCGTGGCCAGGCGAAATACCTTTATCTAGCCAGGCAAACACTCAGTCGTTTTCAGTGAATGTTGATGATGAATAATGTTACAGCGCGTACGAAGCGCTGGAGGCGGGGAGGCCCAACTTTAATGCAGCCAAGTCGGGGGGTCCCTCCCTCGCAGTGCCGTATATCCATACTGCATCCATACTCTGAATGAAGGTGTGGATGTGAATGCGTGATATGAATGACCTGCGCCACCTTTATAGCCACTTGCGTCGAGATACTGGTTGGTGACTGCGCCTTCAGCCACGCCAAGCGCCAACGGTGGTGGTGGGAATGTTCAGGGCCAAGATCCTCATTGGGCTGTGATGCATAAATGTGCCACACGATGCATAAAAAACCACATCGAAGCATATTGTCATGTCATACAAAACTGCCTGTACTTAGCAATGCCGTCGAGAAATACTCAAAAAAATTGCCAGAAAAGGTGCTCGACGGCAGAGCTGGTATTACGGCTACGGCCAGTACAACGCTGTGCAATATATGCACCAGTGAAAGGGCAATCACGCAACTCGTTGCGCCAGTTCTATTTCAATTATTCGTAACATCTTCCACTATATCCTCAATGAGATCCTCACAAGGCTGTCGGCGATTGTGGCTGTGCACCTTGTAAGGCTGATAGACAGGTGCCTGGCAGCCCTGATATCGGATCTTCGTCCCTCACGCACGTCGCACACGACCACCAAATACCAAGCTTTGCGCCTCAACCGCTTGGTGCTGCCAGATTGACGATCATGTTCATCTTTTATATCTATCTTCTTCAAAGATATCAAAATGTTTATGGCATTTTTCCTCGCTGCCGCAGATATTATTTCAGGGCCGATCCGTAGGGTTTTAGCAGGTGGACCCCGAGCCCAAAGTGACGGGACAGGGGTTTAATTTGTCCAGGCCACGGCGAAAGTTAGCCCGCCTTACGATCTCTAAGAAAATGACTTGCACCAGTGACCGTCAGCCGCAGTTAGGAAGACGGAGGTGCAGTAGTTAAAGTAGAGTATTTGCATATTTCTTTGTTTTCTATTCCCGCGCTTCTCCTTGTCTTCTCTCATCTTTCAATGCGTCGCCATTGAACGTTTCATATCGCCATTCACTGGATTTAACTCCCCCCAATCCATCACAGCAGCAACAATGCAGATCTCCCTGCCTCTCCTTGCTGCCCTCCTCCCCCTCGCCTCGGCGGTTGTGACAAAGCTGCAGCCGGGCTACTCCCCCAATGGTGGTCTCCTTGCCGCCCGCGACGGTTGCACAAGACACAGTACCTGCGCGGAGTGTTATGGCGACGGCTACGTGGTATGCTCACTATATTACTGTTTTGCACCTGGGAAAGGGCAGCAGTGCTGCGCGAATGGATGTGGGTTCCTCGCATCCCTCAATTTGGCCGCGCAGGCGAACTGACGCGGATTGTAGCGTATTGTATTGCGAAGTCGAACGATTGTTGCGAGTCCAGCGTACGTCCCCCTCCAGTCTCAACAAGATGGAGGGAACAAGTGATAGACAGAAGATAAACTAACTCCTCCAGGGCGGACCAGGTAAAACCGGGCGCGCAGGTGTTCCCGACCCCCTCCCGACCGACTTCGAGTTTCCTACTCAAACAGGCTACGGCCCAGGCGCGATAGTGACATGCTCTGCGAGCAATGAGTTGCATAATGACGGGTTTGATTGTTGCAAGCAATATAATGCGACCTGGAGTTTCTGTCCGAAGTCCGGGATGTGTTATTCGCCATCACTGCAGACCTGCTGTACGGAGGGATCTATTTGTGAAGGGGAGGAGTGTTGTACGCTTGTTGTGAGTTCCACCCCAACTTTTGGGTTGGAGGTATGAATGGGTGGGAACGAGGCTAATTAGCTATAGGACGCAAAAGCAACTACGCCGTTACCCCCGGGAGCGCAGCAAACGAGCCTCGCTGGTGGTGCTGGAACGTCTGGGAGCAAGACGACGGCTGGGACTACTGGGGATGGGGGGACGACCGGAACGGGGGTGAGCACCAGTACGCCTACAGGCGCAGCGGTGACGAATGCTATTGGAGGTGCAATGGTGGTCGCAATGGGTGTCCTTGGAGTTGCGATGCTTTAAGAGATCTCAAACGTCGATTCTAGGGGCAAAATACAATGAAGCACGGAAGTATATGAAATATTAATATTGCTTATCCACACAACCCTCCCTCCCCCATCCTACTCGACTGCAACATTCTCCCACTTCCTCGTACAAAGTACAACCCTATACCCATCCGGATCCTGCACCGTCACCCCCCACCGTTCCCAATACTCATTCCTCGCGACGACCCTCTCCCCCCCAGCCTCCACCATTCTATCTACCAGCCCCTGGTCCACAGATCCATCCACATACAAAACCAATAAATCTTCCTCCGTTGGCTTCGGGACCGGGAATGAACTTTGCGTCCCCCCATTCCCATCAGGTGCATGCACGAGCTCGAGATGCCACGCACCACCGGGATATCCAAGCATCACCAGGTCCTCGGGGTGTTGGTTGGGGTGAGTGCCTTGGGGAGGGGAGCGATAGAGGACGCTGAGCCCAAGGCCTTGGACGTAGAATTTCTCAACAGTAGGGAGAGAGCGAGAGGGACGGGCGAGGCGCAGGTGGGTTTGAGGGGTAGGGAGCGCGCCCGGGGTTGCTGTTGTCGGTGGAGGGGCGGCGTTGGGGATGGGGACGTTAGCGGGCATAATGCTTAGCTTAGTGGTAAACCGTGGAGTTGGAGTGAGTTGGGTTTTGCTACCCTGGTGGTTGCAAGTTATGCGGGATATGGAGGTGGAGGACGGATGACCCGCGCTTTTATGGGGTGCGGGAGAAGAGGCTATTTATAAGCGGTGGGGTCTAGAACTTATATTTGGGATGGCTTGGTAACTAGCTACTGAGTAAAAGGAATTACAATACGATCTGTCGAATAAGCGTGATAGTGATAGAGAATAATTATTTATGGGAATATATGTGGATGGTTTGGATGTTTTATTAGAAACTAATAGTATCACTTATCCAGTTTGTGAGATTTTAAAAATAAAATTATAATACTACGACCAATAATTATTATAATTGCGACAATATGTAAATATTTTATTTCTAGCCATAACCCATTTATACAGAAGCTATACACCATTATCACCATCTGTAACTTCTCTCACATCAAAGCCACCCTCTTCATTGTTTCCCCTCCCTCCCCACTCTCCCTCCACTCCCCACCCTTCCTTTCCTCTCCACCCACCAAACACTCATCCTCTTTCGTGATACCTTCCTTCCCAATCGTCACACTCCTCGTCCCAACACTCTCAACCCAGTCTTTCGTCGCCAGCCCCTTCTTCTTCTCTGGCCACAGCAACACTCCCATCACCCTACCGGCCGAAGTATCCTCCAGGAGGCTCCTCATCCGCTTTGGCCCCGTTCGCCCGGTAATTAGTAACACAATAAGCGCAGTAAGCACCGTGACCGTCAAGCCCAGCACCAAGAATGCCGGCACAGCGAATGGGATCCGGTAGCGGATGTACATCTTGTACACAATGATAGGTACATCGACGTCGGTTACGAGCGGCGCCGGATCAGCTCGTACGCCAACGTTCGCCGCCTTTGATATAGCAGCGGCGGAGGTGAGTCCCCAGCCTTTGGTGCCTACAACGGTATTCGCGGAGACGTCCGTCCAAACGAGGTTTATGATTTTAGCCGCGTCGGCTGGGTTGCGCGACAGCTGCTGCCATTTGGCGAACAGTGCAAAGCTATTTGTGCCAGAGAAATCAGCTGCGCCATTCCAGCCGATGTCAGCCCTGGAATCAATAGTGGTGCCTCCAGGCTTGGTGATCGTCATGGCGTTTTTGAGGGCTTGAGCGTAGAAGTCGGCGCCGGGAAGATTCTGGCCGGTTTTAACGGCGACAGGATCGATGGCTTTCAGGACGCCCCAGTCGAGGTATCCAGGGAGATAAAGGCTTTCTTTAGCAATAGTAGAGATGTTGTAGGGGGTTGAGGGGAGGGTGGAGTTGGCCTGGCCAAGGATGCCCCAGAGGGGTGAGGTGCCCTCCATGGTCATAGGGGCTTTGAGATCTTCGACTCCCCAGAGTGGGAGGTTTGAGGGTTCAGGGTAGAATTTAGGACGGGTCTCGTTAATGGTTAAGGAGTTGAGAGTGGTCCCGTTGTATTGGAAAGAGGTTGTCTTGATGGTGGCTTTGATTGCCGTAGCGCAGCTATATATTGGCGTAGACCAGGATGACAGTGGATCAAAAACAAGAGAAGAACCATCGTCAGTGCGTTTAGCTGCGCCATAAAGAAGAGAACATCCTACAATGGAGCCGTTGATATTCGGCGGGCTAGATGGTGAGGTTCCGGCACAAGTTGTGGCTAAGGTGGTTAGTTATATCCACGTGAAGTTGGCAGTTGATGAAGCAACTTACTGACGAATTGAAAGAAATCCGAGCTGATATTATATGGGTTGGCATGTAGCTGGGATTTATTACCACTGGGCGGAGGGCTATCCAGATTGAGATATTGCCCAAAAATCATGCTTGCCCTGATAACATCTTGGCCAACCCGAAATTTTGTATTGTTATCAGATCTCAAGGGAAACTTGAAGCCTTCCTCGGCATCTATGCGCGTAATATTCGACCGATCGGGGTCGGTAATATTCAAATACACCATGGTATAAAAATTGTTTAGCCATGCAGCCTTGTATGCCCTCTCCCGAAGATCTAGCTCCTGCCCATTTGGAGACACAGCATAGCTTGGGCTTGTTCTGGCCAAGGCCGAAAATCCACCACGATCCGTCAAGTTAAGACTCTCGACAAAGTTGTGGGAAGTTTTGTCTACCACGAGTTTGAAGTCGAGTGTAAGGTTTGTATCCACACATTGCGTCTCTGGTTCGATGAAAAGGATGTCTTCCTCCCATGTGCTGCCATATTGATAAATGGGATGCGGTGCAGTGTGGTTGCGGAATCCAACTCCCCCTTCTCTCATATCGACTATTAGTCCCTCGTAAGGCTTCACAGTATCATCAAGAATCAAAAGGGCCAGTTGGCGAGAATCTCCAGCCAGATACGGCCCAATAATAGAGCCTAATGCGTTCAGATAGGACCTCCATTGGATGTCAAATATACTCGAAACCGTGGCACCAAAACTGGATGTCCCACCCCTGAAGAGGTCTTTCAAATCATCCGGAATCCTGCCATCATAGTCTACACTGCATTGCTCAAGAAGGCCCGTTGTAGTGCAGTTTTGTGTCAAGGTAGTGCCTGGACAGGCTGTGGAACCTCCATGGCAAACTCTGGTAAAATGCGCGCCAGGTCGAGGCGGCGTTCCGAGACCAAATGCAGAATGGTCCTCGATGTAACTGAATGGAGCATTGGTAGACGACTCTGGAGGTGCAATAACATTATACAGGCCCAGTGGGGTGACAATGGAAGCTACAGAGACCAATATCAAAGCGATTGTCTGCATCCAGCCAGTTCTGAAAACTCGCCTCCGAACGCCCGTATCCGCGGCAGTATCAGTATTGAGGATGGTGGGCCAGAAGGATGAATGCAGGTAACGGCCAAGAACAGACCTAGAACCGTAAATAATGGGACATAAATTTTATGGAGTTATACTCACCATGTCACCAAGTTGTTCTCTTCCGAGACGAACGCGATCAATATGGCGGGTATGGCCAAAGGGACGAAGATTTGAACTATGATCAGCTGTCAGCTATATCTTGTCAGGCCATAAGGAAGCATGGAGATATCCCACCTAGGAATACCCCGGCGGCAACAAGGCCAGAAACTTCACCGATTGACAGCTCAACCATCCTGCCTTCTTATCGGGACTATAGTTGCTCGAAATAATTCCCAGAGCAACAAGACCAATTACTGAAGTATTTTAATGCCCCATTTTTTGGAGTTGGAAACGCAAAGTAAACCCCCGACGGGTCTAGTGCTCAGCTACCTGTCGCCTTGCGGGGGATGACAGTAATGCGGGCAAACTTCGAGCCGAAAACTTCGCACTGATCCGAACCCTCTTTGGCGCGCATAGATACATGCCGCCCAAAATACAGGGGATCATCCAGTTCTGCTTTGCGCATTAACGTTAGTATCCACTTATCTGCCCATAGAAAGTACTTACTTAGAGTGTTACAATACCTATTGTTTTGCACTCTAGGATCACTGAGTATGACAACACAAAGCGCAGCACAACTAATGGTAAAACCTCGTAATGAAATCCGTCAAGTGCTTTGAATCTATCGAGTCGGACCCTCAAATATTCACCCAACTAATGCATCATCTTGGTGTTCAGGAAACATTATGGTTTGAAGATGTATTGGATTATAAGGAGGCGTCGCAGCAGCCTGCTCTGGCTCTTCTCGCCATACTCCCCGAGTCGCAAAATGATGAACTTTTGAAAGCGATATTTGAGGCTAAGAGAATATCTGTAATCATTGACAGTCCTGTGATCCTTAGCTTCTCAATCATGAGTCGCAATTATAGAGTATTCATATATCTCCTAGCCTACACATGTCTTGTTTCTCCTCCTTTTCCACTTTCACTTCCGGCAAGATACGGCGGAGTCTCTTAAAATTTTATCCTTACATAGTCATGTAGTGCAAATGCACCACGTCCCTAACCACTTGATTGGCTTTCTTGCTTTCCGCGTGCTCCTCCGATTCCATTAATAGAACGCTCCATATCTTCCTACCTAGTTTGTCTTCTTGCCCTTCACTCCCCCCTTCGCTTTTAAGAACGCAAAGGCGTTCATCGTCGCTACAGTACTTTGAAGCAGCAGCAGGCCTGGAATGATGAGCCAGATGGCGTTTAAGAAGATGAAATAGCCGTAGTAATAGAACGGCTCTGGTCGTGAATACGCCGTCTCCCGATAGGCTTCATCAAAGAACGAGGTCGACAAATACAGAATGTCTCCATATATCTGCCCAAAACTGATCAAAGCTTGCAGCGGGTGGCGAGCAGGATGGTCGATGGCGATGAAGTAAGCCGCTAGTATTGACAACGGGCCCCAGAGAACGGTCGTGACCGTCTCCATGCAGACGGTGAAGGTGTCCGAGGTCAGGTAGCGCGAGTCTGAGAGCGCGTACTCCTTCCACATCTGGCCGAAAAGACCAGTGTCTGCGGCCAGAGTTGCGTGGTTGAACACGAAGTAACCCTGCATAGGTACACATTGTTAGTGTGGACTTTGAGTGGTCGACACGACACGCCTTGCTTAAGGCGCGAGAGAGGTTGGAGGAGAGCTCGGCTCAGACTTGCCTCAACAGCTAGGTGGATGTAGCCGCAGAGAGCGAACCACATGGCTACGGCAAACTCATGCCGCGGTAGCCCCTGGGTTCTGCTTGCGCGCGTGAGGGCATATGCCGCAGGCAGCAGGAAGGCAGCGACCAGCGTAGAAAAGTACACCAAGATGACGGGCGAGCTGAGGGTATTCGCGGCGTAGTCTTCGGAATCCTGTTAGCATCCTGCTTGATTGATGTTTAATTGATTTATTAACCACCTTTTATGATGGCCCCTAAGGGGTAGAATGGATGAAGCGCATGCTCGAGCTCGTCAGAGGGCATAGGTGAGGCGTTATATCCGGCCATCTTAACAAACAGATTAATGTTCAGATTTGGAGTGTTAACGAGACGCGGAGGGGAAGCATGAATATTTTTGTGAGTGGTAGGCGGAAGGAAGGGATGACGGTGCGTGTTCAAAAGTGTTTGCAGCTTTGTATTGTTTTATACGATTGGTTGGTTGGTTGGAAGAGCTTGGGCGGTTCGCCCAGGGGCGAATCCAATAAGGCATGCTTGCCAAATTGCATAAGCGGCTCCTCCTCCTCGGTCGGCCTATTGATATATCGGATTTTGTTTACTCATTACGCAGGTGAGACGAGTTTTCTTAGATCCTTAAAGTCTAATACACATTTTCGCCAAGCTTTTCGTGTTCGGATCGACTTCGTGTTCGGATAACCGCAAAAGCCAGAATTCATCGTAGGATTAATCATCTCACTTAGATAATCTTGTCAGCTTGAAGTATGCGCTTACTGCGCCGGGCCTTCACTGTTTTAGCTGCCTGCTGTTCTCCGATGTTTGTCTTTTTGAGATTACAACAAAGTTCTATATTTCCAGTCCCTACTGTTACTTGACACCCTCGAACCTTGGGAGAAGCTTCAAGTTTGAGAGCTATGGCTGCGAGTGTTGATAGGCAGAGGGAGAGAAAAACGGGCCAATGATCCATTGTTCGGATTGGAGCTCACAAGTTTTGGAAGTTCCGGAAACTATGTTAAACACTGTCGACGTATACAAGCTAAGCCTGCGGTAGAACCTAGGTAACTATAATAGTAGGTGCAAGACCAAGACTGCCGAGCAAGTAAGCCGTCGGAAACACTATACTTGTATGTATGGAGAATAGATATCTTACGGTTGGACCGGAACAGATACGCGGAAGAAGTTCGGAAAAGTTTTTAACCCGAGGACACGGAAGGGCGAAATGCAGGGTTGTGGACTCATCGACGAAATACTACTTACGGGCAGCGGTGTAAACGCTAATCGTCGGAACCAACTGTGAAAGAAACGACTTGTGCACAAGGAAGCCACTTGTGTCCGCAACTTTCTATCTAGCGCTGTGGACGCATTTGCAAGAATACTGACTGGCTTAGGCTTATTACGCTAGAGCATTTTATTACAGTATCTTTGCAATTCCGGCATATTGAGGCCTTGGGATACAGACACCCACAAGTAAACAGACAGTTTTGTACAGTAGAGTAGCATACGGGCAACTGCATAAGTAAAGACCGTTCCCCCATTGAATTCTACAAGTTCGCTCGGAAATCACATCTTATATCCGTTTTTCCGTCGGAATTACTACGAGACATATGTCTAAAGGCCTATGTAGGTCCGAGCTGCTGCGTACTATGGATGAGAACTGCGGGACCAACATCATACGCCATAAGATATATTATTATTGTCATGATTTAAGTTGCTATTTGTGGTTTTCGCTATGTATATATAGGAAGCTGGTGAAGCCTCTAACAAATGGCATTGGTCACTTAACTTTCTGGTAAATTCCAACTTGTTTGTCTACGTTCCAATAACTCAGCACTAACGTGTCGTGTCCTTGCCATACAATATGAAGACCTCGGGACTTATCGCTATCCTGTCTGTGGCATTCACTACAGCCAAATGGATCGTGCCAGGTAGCCGCTGGCTTGATACGGACGGCAACCTGATTAGCGCACATGGCGGAAACGTCATCGTCGAAAAAGCCACGGGCAAGTTTTACTGGTTTGGCGAGATCAAAAGTCCGATAGAGGGCGAGTCAGATCGTAAAGTCGCCGTCTACAGTTCTGATGACCTCGCTTCGTGGAAATCACACGGCATTGCCTACGGTATGTGTGAAACCCCCCAGCCAGTTTAATTCTCAACAGCATGCACAGTATAAACTAACAACATGTCCAGAAGCTGTAGAAAGTGACGAAATTACTGGCGTCTCGCGACCGAAGGTCCTCTTTAGCAAGGAAACCAACAAATATCATGTAGGACTTACACAACTGCTAGTTGTGCAATGAGCTGATCGGTATGATATAACAGATGTGGTGGCACGGGAACAATCTCACGCAAGCCCTGGCGACCTCGGAAACTATCGAGGGTCCATACGTCTACCAGAAATTTATCAATCCTGTAGGCAACTGGTCTCAGGACTTTGGAGCATTTACCGACTATAAGACTGGAGAGTCGTATTCATTGTACTCAAACGGAGACAGTGTCGATGGTCGTGATTGTTATATTAGCAAGTTTACTAGTGATCTAACGGACGTCAAGGAGGTTACATTCCGATTTAACAAGTACGATCTAGAGGCTCCAAGCATACTACAAACTGAAAATAGCTACTACGCTCTAATGAGTCACAAGACTGGATACCGGCCCAATAGTAACTCTCAAATTCCTTAAATAAGTGATACATTACAGAAATACAAGCTGACGGTCTCTGTAGATGTTGTGGCGTTTAGGGCCGACAAACTCGAAGGTCCTTGGTCGCAGCCATTTTTCATCTCCACCGCATATACTCGTACGTTCAACACGCAGTCTGGATTCGTAATCAGAATCGAAGGCTCAAAGAAAACTACACACCTCTATATGGCTGACCAGTGGGACTCGAATTCGCTCTGGGAAAGCCGAGATGTCTGGCTTCCTGTTAAGATTGACGATAAGAAAGGTAGCCTCGAAGTTGTATGGAACGATGTTTACGATCTCAATGTGTAAGTAGACAACTTACCCATCCATCTTGTAAAATTGTGCAATTAACGCTATTAAGTAAAACTGGAGAGTGGCATGCTATCAAGGGTAGGACTTATAATGCGAAAAGTGCGAGACTGGCTGGCGATGCTTTTTTTCAAGAGGCGGTGAGTCTTTAGACCTGTTCTTTGCAAAATCGAGGCTGACTCTGTTTATAAGAACTTCGGCAGCGACAACATCATCGCGACAAGCATTTATGGCAACGACAGCACAATCACTTTTGAAGTGGAGGGCAATGGGGGAGATCAGTGGGTCTCCTTCTATTACCAGAGTAAGTCTAAAAGCCTATGAAGCACTTTGATTTGTTTGATGTGATTGTTGACAGCCTGCAGACATCGACGACATGGGTTTCGGTGACCAGCCCGGCGGGCAGCCTGATCGTATTGGCGGAAAATGGCAACTTCGACGAATTAGTAGCGTGGTTGTCAACAACGATACAGACAGTATCCACACTCTCTACCAGCGAGACACCCATAAGGGTATTATCCTATCCACGCCTCTCAAGCTTCCGCTGAAAAATGGCCGCAATACTATTACCATTGGGGGATTATACAATGGTGCTGATTATAAGGGTGCCGACATTGACCGCATTGTGGTCTACCCTCGTGAGCCCAAAAACCGCCTTTCTTAAGACCGTTGATCACGCGACAAGAGCTGGTAAATTTTTATCTGTTAGGGACTGAGCTGTAGCACGTAATATGGTTGTAAAACTCTAGCTACTAGATAGAATGAGATTATACACCAAATGCAAAAACAGCCGTGTATAAACGATATTTCCAGTCCCAAAAAGCTAGAACCGATAAGATAGTCAAGTGCTGAGATTCGAGGTTGCTGAGCGAACTAAGCTGGCCCTTTATACCATTTTCTTAGTTCGGCTGTACTCACCTTTCTCACACTTCAAGCGTGCAGCCAGTATGGCGTTCCCACATTAGCGTTGGGAATTTGGGAGGTGCAATAGCCCCAAACTTCTACCGCAAAGTCGATTATCCTAAGTTCCTGCTAGCCCATGGACTCGAAGTTATGTTCTGTGTTATTGGTTGTATTTTAAGAGTTATATAAATGCAGGAGTTTCCACTCAGGGGAGTGTATATGCCCTTGGTTACATCGGTTGTTCTAAAGAATAATGAGGTTGCAGCATAGGCAAAGTATTGTCTTGTCCATTAGGTGCCTTAACATCAACTTCTAGAACCGCGTCTACGAAATCTTCGACAAGCACTAATGTCTTAGCAACCACGGACTCTTCAACCTCCACGACCACGAATGTGATAACTTCGACAAGCACTGATGTTTCGACAACCACTGATATCACAACAGCCACTTTCACCTCAACTGATTTAACAACAGTAACTTGGATAAGCACTGATATCCAACTACCACATACTCTTCATCGTCAAGCTCCTCACCTACATCTGCGTTGTTAATCATTTCCATGTTCACTTCCCATTAAATTCAGCTCTATTTCATATTTATTGCTTATACCCACCGACGGCGCTCTGCAAAATATTTTTATTTTCTTCAATTATGAACGTTAATTCCTGATGCATACAATCATCCCAGGACATCCATCTCGCCTGGATGTAACGAAGACTCCGGCGCCACCTCATCAAGCGGCGGGCTGTTTATCAACTTCTTCTTTCCTGATCTTTCGATAATTTTAGTGGGCCTTTTAAGTAATGGATAACTATAGAACTCGAGTAGAACGATACGATTATGGAGTCGCTACAAGTAGGACAACTTATCTCCTCATTCATGAATGAGGATTCATCACGTGCTAGACGTACGAGACGGCCTGTTTGCTGGGGTAACCCATGTTACGATCGCCGCCGACCCCGGCCTGTCTCACTCAGACGAAGACGACACCAATCTACAGTATGTCAGATGTAAGCACCAATACAGCGCGTTTGCTCCCAGGCTTCGGATAGTCTGGGAGCAAACCATCAATTGTTAATACCAAACCATAAACCTTTGTCAAAGGAGACGAGAGACAAATGGGATCAACAGCACCTCGTCAGTTCCGCGCCATCATTGTCGGGGGAGGGCCCGTTGGACTCTGCCTAGCCCATGCCTTATCTCATGCACAAATCGACTATGTACTGTTAGAACGGAGGGAGAATATAGTCGAGGAGACTGGCTTCGGCATCGCTCTCTGGCCACATGGGGTGCGGATCTTGGACCAGCTCGGGCTTTTACAGGAAAGCCGCGCAATGTACCTACCGATGAAGGACAAATACAACCTCTGGCCGGATGGGTCGGAGATTGGCCATAATAACTTGTACGAGACGATCGAGGAGAAGTAAGTTTAACCTTGTTTCTAAGCCTAGAGTCTACACCTCGTCTCTAGCCAGACTGTATGCTAACGATTAATCGCAGTCACGGCCACCCATGGATGCTGTTTCGTCGCCAAAACCTCATAGAACTGTTACACCGCAGACTTCCCGAAAGGGACGCACGAATATCAACACTGAAGAAGGTCGTCTCCATCGAATCAAACGCCCAGGGCGTAAGAGTCCACTGTGACGACGGCACTGTTGAGGAAGGGTCTATCGTTATCGGCTGCGACGGCGTACATAGCCCTGTCCGCGGAATGATGCGCGACGTCGCGCTCAAGTCACCAGGCAAACCAGACAACACCGAAACGCCAATGAAAGCACAATATCAGCTGCTAGCCGGCCACCTGCGCCGAATTCCAAACTTAGAAGCCCATCGGCTGTGGGAAATCCGGAAGAGCAAGGGTTTGAGTATGCAGATTTTTATGCTCGATAATGAAGGCTGGTTTCTCATTTATAGACGACTTCCAACGCCAGCCTACCAGTATACCAAATACACCGACGACGATGCAGAAGCGTTTGCCAAGGATATCATGGACGATCCGGTCATGGATGGCATGAAGTTCCGGGATATCTGGGAAGCGCGCAAGTGGGCCAGGTTGGTGAATATCGAGGAAGGGTTTGTCAAGAAATGGCACGAGGATCGCATCGTACTTTTGGGCGACTCAGCGCATAAGATGACTCCTAATGCAGGGCTGAGTGTTAACCAAGGGTGGCAGGGTGTTGTAGCCTTGACGAATAACCTACGCCAGCTCTTGTTGAAAAATCCCAGTCCAGATACCCAGGCCCTAACAAATGTGTTTAAAGCGTACCAGAAAGCGACGGAGAAGATGGCAAAGGATAGTCTGTGGCTGTCAAATCTCTATACAAAAACCACTTGCTGGCACAACAATGTGTACAAGGTGGCAGATTATATTGGGCCTTATTTTGGCGGGGATCTGCTGCTATTTAGGATGCTTGCATCGCCCATCGTGGTGCAGGGCCTTGTTTTAGATTTCCTTCCGGAGCCAGGCTACAAGACTAGCAAACTCAAGTGGGCTAACAAAGTCCCTGATGATGTTAGCCAGGTACCGAATAATGGGCAGGGACAGTAGGACATGAAGCCTTGTTAAAGCCATTATATAGGCGCATGCACAGCTCCCTATCTACATGCGTTTGGGTTAGAATAGGGTGTTTTAACAGCATAATACAAATATGAGCCCTGGAATATAACTGCCGCAGCTCCAACTTCTCTAACTTCGTTTTTATAATTTTCCTTTCGAGAGGCCGAAGGCCGGTTAAATGAAGCTTTGACGGTGCATAACGATATTCTGCAGTTATAGCTTTATAGCAATCCAGAGTGTTGCTTGAAACGATATGCCGGTGCACTAACCCATGAATGGAAATCGCTGCTAACATATTCCAACCTTCCCCGCCATCGACGGGAGTGGCCTGTCAGTTTCCCCGCAATTCGCAGAAATCCCGTAAGTTTCCAGGTGACGACGACATATATTGTAATTATTATGACAGGAACAAGAAAGGAGCCAAACCTGGCAGATCTACCGCCTTTTTTAAATCCCACGAACCACGTGGAGTTGTCAATTGACGCAGGGTAAAGTGCCGGAGGAATGGATCTCGGGATCTGTCGGTGCCTCAATTTCCACGAACCACAACCCCTCCCCCACAATTGTCACGAAACGGCTCCACTGTATTTCAATTTAAACTTCATATAAACTGTTTTAGACGTTTCTTAAGCATACGCACAATTGTAGATCTCATGGTCAATTGACGTCTCCAACTATTTAAGAACGCTTCAATGGCGTCTCCAATTCATGTTGTTGTAGTTGCTGCAACAGACATTGTCCGTTACTACCTTTTCCTCAAAACACTGCCATCATGCGTTCTTACATCACCTTGGGTGCTCTCCTGAGCTCAGCTGCCGCCATCACATCCCCTCCAAGCGGCGCTCTCACAGTTGGCTCCGGCGGAACGTACTCAACGGTTAGTAATTTATCCACACTGTGTTATCATGTCTAATAGAGAAACAGATCCAGAAGGCAGTTGATGCATTGGACACTGGTAGCTCAAGCACCCAGACCATCTTCATCTATTCCGGAACGTACAACGAGCAAGTCAAAATCCCGGCACTGAGTGGCGGCCTCGAAGTTTACGGTTACTCTGAGTCCGACTCATCTTACTCGGGCAACAAGGTGACTGTCCAGCAATCCTGCAGTCAGACCAGCTGCGGCACCAACAACGATGGAACGGGTAGCTTATCCTATTTCCCCTCTTTAGTAATGTCATGCATACTAATCTTCCCTAGCCACCATCTCCAACCATGCCGACAACACCCAGTTCTACAACATCAACATCAAGAACACTTACGGAAAGGGTTCCCAAGCCGTCGCCCTGAGCTGTTATGGCACAAAGCAGGGATACTACGGTGTCGCTCTCTATGGGTACCAAGACACCCTCCTCTCCAACGAGGGCAAGCACTTCTTCGGCAAGAGCTTCATCCAAGGCGCCACAGACTTCATCTTCGGGCAGCACGGTATCGCCTGGATCGACGGCACCGACATCCGAGTCAACGGCAACGGGTACGTAACCGCCTCCGGCCGTGCCTCTGACTCGGACGTCTCTTACTACGTGATCAACAACTCTAACGTGGCCGCCGACTCTTCTGGCTCTGCAACCTCCGGCAGCGTCTATCTCGGTCGTCCATGGGGCGAGTACGCGCGTGTCTGCTTCCAGAATACCGCGCTGTCGAACATCATTAACAGCGCCGGGTGGAAGATCTGGAACACGGGTGATGAGAGGACTGGCCACGTTACGTTCCAGGAGTACGGCAACACTGGCGATGGGGCTTCAGGGACGCGCGCAAGCTTCTCAACGAAGATCAGCAGCGCGCTGTCCATCTCGACCATCTTGGGAAGCGATTACAGCAGCTGGGTTGACTCGGCGTTCCTTTCTTAAGTGAAAGATGTGCGGGCGCCTGCTCTGTGGACTGAAAGGCTACTTGGGGTGTACAGTCTTGTAGTCAATCAGGATATTAGAATAGGTTGTCAAAATATACGTTTCATAACATTTATTGCCGGCATTTACGGCAGCAATATTTCGAAAAATAACCCACTAACTTAATAGGTTGCAATTGACCTATCATATCCTTTCCTCGGAGCTTTCACAAAGAATCCAGTTGAGTGGGTGGAATTCCGCCATATATAAGCGTTGGTACCCACAACCCCTTTTGCAGACCCTCGGGTCGCACAACCATGAATCCCACCAGTTGCACGGCTTTCCACCCTCCAATCCCAACAAAGCAGGGCCAATCCCGCCATGCCGAATCACTGCCCCTTGACACCGTCTCCGGTAACTATATGCCTGATTCAGTCCACCTGCCGGTAGCGGGACGACACTGCATAAAGTTCTGCATGGCAGGATTGGGCCTGCATCCGGAGCAGGTGGGTTGTGCAGGCAGGCTCAACCTTGGATGAGGCAACAGGTAATCACATCATCGGCTCATCGTGGCGGGGACATCGTACACTTGCACTGTCTCAGTTGGGGGATACCGTGAATCCAAGTGCTTGATGCGTTGAGAGAAGGGCTGACGGTATCTGGGGAGTGCAACGTCCGTACTACCGAGTATTGCTGGTAGCGATATCGGACCCTGGCTCATCGGTGTGGCCATGCGCCAAGGGGATTGATATTATTTTCTGAGTATGTGAAAGGAGGGTAACTGAGGAAGAAGCAAACCACTTACTGACACTCACTGTCTTATTTAATCCCAAGGAAACAGGACCAAGACACGAGCGGCGGTGACTTCTCTGGCACAGTAGCACAGATACTCACCTGACCACAAAGTTGACAACTTATCTGAAACTTTCCGGACATGAAAGTATGCGTTGGAGACGCCATACGTGCGTGATATCATGAACAGTCGGGCCTTTGAGGTGTTGGTCGCGTCAAGCAAGGCCCGCGCACCAGGAACAGCCCCCTACATACCCCTATCATCACCTTTGTTGGGACCTTACGGCCGGCGCTCTTCCCATTGCGTTCAGGAGAAACTAGAAACCAAACATCGGAGTTCGCTGCTGCGGGAACTGATCCTACTGCAGAAATGCCTGATCGATTCACTCGAGACAGCCTCGCATGCAGTGAGAAAATGCGCGGAGAGGTCTAACACAGCCCGAGATTGTACTGCAGTTCCAATTCCCAGCAGCTTGGGAATAAGCGGAGTCCAGAGTCCCGGAATGCATGATAACCATGTCAGCCCCGTTGCTACACGGTGGCGAAGGCATCCGAATTTAGAGAGCCCCGATAATTCAAAACGGGGGGGTTCAAATTTCCGACGCGAGGTGATACGGGGCGACGCCGGGCGGGCGGGCGGCCTTGGGGATGCGACCCTGCTACCAAAATAAACCAATATCATGTTCCACCCCCTATATGACCGACTCTTTCAAACCGGGTTGCGACTCATCTCCAAACCGTCCTCCCGGCGAGGAACTGTAGGCTACTGCCGGGGGAGATTAGACACGTAGGAACCCTTCAAGCAGTGTCAATCCCTCCCCAAAGCAGCCACATCTGCAGCGAAATGCGCCGAACCATTTAGGAAATGATTCCATCCCATGCCAAGGTCCCTCCTCGGCAGGAGCAAGTTCCCTAGCGCCCAGTATGTCCCAAAGCACCAGAACCCGCGATTTCCGTGTTGCCCACGGCCATGGGACTTTCTGGGAGTTGGGTGTGGGAAAGAGCGCAGGGATCAGGGACGTCGCACTAGACTGGAACAGAAGTCTCCCACCCACACACTCGGGTCAGCACTGCAGGGGGTCGAGGAATGGAAAGGCGGCTTGGCGCAAGGGTGGGGGTGGAGCGGAGCGGGGAGGAGAGGACTGTGCGATCGGGAGCACCGTCGTAATGTGACCTGATGATCGCAAAGGGCAGTTATGGGCGCGTCCGGCGGGCCGTGGTGTAAAACATTGTTGGATGGTGGAGAAGCCAACGTAGGTATACATGCGACTCGGGCACTGTGCACAGCAAGACGGCCAAGGGATTCTCAGAAGGCGCATTCATATGGGTGAGCCATCCACAGCGTATCCGGCATACCGAGTACGGTAGGATGCTTTGAATACTCCGCATCTGGGCGGGCCTGGCCTGTCAAGTTCCTCAAGGACCTCCCATGTTTTCTTCGGACGGAGCATGACTCTTTGGGTCAGATATGGCTTCATTCATCTTCCCGAAGGATTCAATGGGGAAGGTCAATCAGACCAAGAAGGGCTGTGCTGAGGCGAGCTGAAAAAATAGCGTCCGCGTCCATCTTACTCCGCGAGTGATCGACAGGCGACTATTGACTCTGAAGCTCCACATGTCAACCCCTGGCAAGGTCGCATTGAAAGCGTCTGAACCACGCTGTCGGGATCGCATTTTGTAATACTGTTCCTCCAGACAGAACCGGATTTGTTGGCCATGCTCGTCGCTTGCGCGTGCCAAATCCAACAGCTGTTGAAGAAATTGGGGCTTAGCGGGATAGAGCGTTGGCCGATGGGAGATGTGGAAAATGCCTGTGTCCTATATGTTGCTGTGATAATGCATTACGAGCCACTCGGCTGTATGTGGAGCACCTTGCGGCAGCGATACTATTATTGTACGATAGTATAGGCGTAGTATAGGTTATCCAACCTATTATTAAGTTATTACAAGGTGTGATTTGGCTTATTGTGAAGGTAAGGGATAAACAAGACAGGACATAACAAGTAGGCAAGGGACATCCCAGCGTTGTTGGAGTTAGAAGAGGTGGATATGTTGGAATGACAGTTTGTCGCTCATAGTTGCAAGTATTATGATGTTGGTTGTTTGTATGGAAGAGGTCACTTGATGCGGGATGCATGCGCTTTTGACAAACAACCTCCCTTGCGCCTTCCTCCCTCACCGCCGCTGCTACTCGACATCACGTCTATTTGTCGGTCCTCTTCGATCTCTATAGGGCACCTGTGGTATACAACTAATATGGCTAGCTTCTGCGCGAATGAGCGGATATGGAAAGAGTTTACAGTCCCAAGAGAAGTGACCTTCAAATAACTACTTTTATCAGTATAAGTGATACTAACAAAGTCTTACCAGGTGTTGGATACCTTGCAAAACTCAAGCCCTGCTGCGCCCCTTCTCCAGCTACCAAGGGAGATTCTCATTGTTATCTTTAAGGAGGCCGATCATATCGGCCAGCTTGCTCTCGCACTGTCTTGCAAGCACCTCCTCGAAGTTTCTACCCTCGTCTCTTTTAAAAGCAGCGCCTGGGCAGGGACACGGATGAAGCCTCGACAACGGCGAGCTGTCATTGCCCAGCTGTGGAGCTCTACTACGAACGCCTGGAGAATCTGCACTGTGTGTATATCCTATCGGCCGACGAGAAAAAAGTACTGGAAAGCCAAAATTGATTTAGATAAATGGGCCATACTCAGGGAGAATGAACCAGAGATGATGATGGGGACTATCAAGCATTGGAAACATAACTCAGATGCCGTTTTCTGCCCAGAGTGCATGTGGACAGTTGTTGGTTCGCACAGTGGCTAGACAAGCCATCGCATAAGCTATTATACTATATCACATGCTAGAAGCAAACAAGCTGTTGGAATTTGTGTGATGCGAAGTCTCTCATCCCGTCATGGCCGCTCAACATTTTGGTCGTCGGTCGGTAAACTCCATCATCACATATACGCGCCGACGCCAGGATCCGCAAGCGCCTCGAGTTTTCTGAAACATGTTTCACCGGCCGTAATCACCTTTGTTGGCACTTCATCATGCACATGCCTAGCTATGTTTGAGGATTGCGGTCGTTTGCCCTTCTGATCCGATACAGGAGTGGGCCTTTGTTGGTTTGTCTCCTGTACGTGCATATGTGGATTTGGCTGGGGGGCCAGTGCGCTGACTGTACTACTACCGCTGCTAGTCATCAGGGCATTCACCCGACCCTACATGCGGGAACCAAGATCCTCCCGAAAAGGAGATTGGGGTCCAAGGTTCCAAACAGTTTAGTCGGTATGCCCTACGCGCAACAATGAAGACATTCGCCGACCCCAAAACCGGACAACCCCTCCAGCGCGTTACGCCCGGCTGAACCACCTACGACGGTCGAGTACATACAGATATGAGATCAACACAACCAATGATAGCGCTTCATTTATCCAGGCATATCCCAAACCCACGAGTCAGCAAAGCTCAGCACCAGCACGCCCCTTACGTCCAGGTACTACTCGAGCTGAAGTTTGGTACCCTTCCCCGACCCTTCTCTCTTCCCGAGAGACATATGGCTTTTTCCGTTGGAACGGGGCCAATCATGCCATGTTCCTCACAACAGGAAAGAATTCCCAAAAGACAGCGAGCCAGGTGGGTGGGTTGCCCGTCGTGTCGTACCTGTCACACGATTCCGCACCCAGACCATCCGGAAGGGGGACTAACCACCCGCCCGCTATCCCCAAGATGCTCCTTCCCCCCCAGAGCCGTGGCTGGTACTGGACAAGATGCATGCTCCACTTATGGCCCGCTGCGTACAAAGCTGCAGCATCTTGCATATAGTAGTGGGATACATCTGTGCAACGTATTGCACTTTATGTACACTACGTACGTGGATGCCCTGGGGGGAGAGGAAGGGGGTAGGGGAAGGGGAGGAGAGGAAAGGAGGTGTTGTACTCGTATCACGGAGCACCATATTTGTCGTCGGTTCTCAGAAAGAAACACTTGAAAGAGTACAGTATATGGTATACAGGACACAAAAACAGTCTGGAGCATGCTGGCACGATGTTACCGGACCACCATGGTGTAGCAGGAGCACGGCGGGCCGAGTGAGTCGAATCCGTCGAATGCGCCTAGCAGAGCACATACTACTCTAGTAGCGTAGCACGCTCCAGCATGCTCCATCGAGCCAGCACGGCTAGGATGAGAAATGAGACGATCAAGTTACATCCAACGCGAGGCCCGTGGATCGATGCACGGCACTATCAAAAGCGAATCGCCCTGCTCCCATGCTAGGCAAATGCACATATGCGGCTTGCCCACCACAAATCGCTAACTCGACACTGGATCGGGTCTCTGCGGTAGTCGATGAGGATGGGCGGGGACATGAGATGCAGATGTATGCATGAATGTTTGTATGTAGAATAGAGAGTACTGTACGATGCGAAGTCCATACTCCGATGCACCCGCAACAAAATTATTCTTTTGTGTCGGTCTACTTCCATTGTCTACTTCCACTGTATGTCTCCCTCCTGGATTTGGATTTCCAGAGAATCTCACCCACACAACCACGCTCCTCCCCCCTCCCCGCCCCCTGCCTTCCGCCATGTTTCTCCTGGGTCGTCCCTGCCTTGCCTGCTAACTGTATCTGCACCCATCATCGTATCATCGTCATCATCGCCAAGCTCCAGATCATTTCCCCCGGGGGCCAACAAGGAAGAGGAAGACACGACACTGACACAAGACGCAAACGCAGACACAGATACAAGCTGGCTGGTTAATTTATGGCCCTGTTACATGCATTGAAAAGCCTTGTGGATCCCCCTCCTCCTCCCC